>NKZH01001805.1:30000-206233 GCA_002370695.1 Metschnikowia matae var. maris | reverse complement strand
CGAAGACATCTTTCCATGAAAGTAAGCTTTCTTGTACCGTGCATATTCCTCAATGTCCGTCAAATAAGCCCACCACATGAAGATTTTAACTTGTTCTCCACGAAGAAGGCTAATAATAAATGGTTTATTCTTTTAATAAAGAATAGAGGATACCTGGGTGTTCGCCCTGAAGAGAGTGAAGAACCAGTTATTATCCGCAACCAAAACCTTATGAATTAAACCAACTCTAAGACCTTCCAATTACATTTGGATGTCAATGACACCAAAACCACCATGCTCAATCCTAGCAAAGACTTTATCTTCCCCCAAATGAGGAAAGAAGTTCTTCACCATGGCTTTGAGCTTTCGGATCAGCAGTTGCGGCATAGGCTGATGAAGATCACGATAATAAAACTTCGAGAAAAGGAATGTATTGATGGAATGAGCCCTATGAGCNGAAAAGGAATGTATTGATGGAATGAGCCCTATGAGCCAACCCAAGCCTCCGAATATTGGTGCTATGAAGTAAACCCACCAATTTCTCGATTTCCTTATCCCAATCCAAGTGTTGTAATGGAAATCCAAGATATTTAATGTCCGTTTCCTCATAAAGAGACTGAGGAAACTGAAGATGAGGATGAGTCGGAAGACTAAGACGAAGTCTAAGACGAAGTCTAAGACAAAGAGACTTCCTCTTGTTCACTGATGAGTTCAGAACCTGTCCAAACTCTTCAAGGACCGTCGCAGCTATCCTAGCATCGTTATCACTTCCAAGAAAAATAGTCAAATCATCAGCAAAGGCACTGACCCTTGGCCTAACCTCAAAACCAAGCTTATGAAAGATCCGAAAACCCTGTAACTTGGTGTTTATATATTGGGTGGTGTACAGGTTTCGCGGGGGGATTATTCTCTGGGCCTTCCCTTCTCCGCATCCGCACTGTTAATCACCACCTCAACCCAACCCAACCCAACCCTCATACACTGTCGCGAGGAATCATAGTTGACCATAAACTAGTTGTTTTTTGGTTAAACCTTGTCTTCGTTCCTGCACAATCTCCCCCTTAATTCTTGGTCACGTGGTTTATACCATACACCCGTACATCCACGTCTAACAATCCAACCCAATCCAATCCAAAAAAAAAAAGGAGATTAACCCCGATCCGCCCACCAATCCTCACTATCCCCTACCATTTCCTTACTAATCCCCACCATTTCCTTACTAATCCCCACCATTTCCTTACTAAGCCTTATTAAGTACTGATCACCAGATCCTGCCCAGTGATTTTCCTTTCCAGTGATTTTCCTTTCCAGTGCTTTCCTTAATCACCAATTCCCGTTCCTGATCGTCAAAGGCTAATTACTCAATCTGATTGTTTAAACCTGGATTTAGTGGCCAAGTGATTTATCCATTTCCATATTCATTATCTATAATAATTTTCGACTATAGTTCTTTTGGCTATACTATTTTTTGTTCTTTATTTGGTTTATTGGTGATTGTCATTTATTGTTGTCTAGCCTCACATCAATTGAATCAATTGACTTAAGTACTGAGATAATTAACGACACGAGACTATAATTGACCAATTAATATAATACCTGATCCCGAATTGACCAATTAATACAATACTTGGATTATATACCTTGTGGCTACATCAATACTTGATACCTGAATTCCTGGACTGGCATTACTTACCTGTTATTTTCTCTGGAACTGAAGATCATTTTACCTTTTCGTGGATTCTATACCTGGATTATACTCTGATCCCTTGATACCTCAAATCTTGATCCCTGAATACCTCAAATCCTGATACCTGGATACCTCAAGTCCTGATCCCTGGCTAATACTTGGATATCTGGTAACTATATCTGGATTACGTATATTGGACTATACCTGGCCCTCCATTCCTGAAACTAAGTACCTGAATTACGTATACTGGTTCTTGTACCCTAATTCTTGTGTCTGGACCATTTTACCTGGAAATCCCTCGAATTACCTGGATACCTGAACCTGACTCTGAAGAAATACTTGGTACCTGATTTCCAGACTATTAGCTGGATCTGCATACTTGAATATTTGCCTGAATATTGGC
Source organism: Metschnikowia matae var. maris (assembly GCA_002370695.1). Taxonomy (NCBI): domain Eukaryota; kingdom Fungi; phylum Ascomycota; class Pichiomycetes; order Serinales; family Metschnikowiaceae; genus Metschnikowia; species Metschnikowia matae. The sequence continues at coordinate 204,164 of NKZH01001805.1, read as the reverse complement.
TGTCTTGATTACTTAATCCTTGATTCTGGAGGTATATTGCATCCTTTAAATCCCTGACTTCTATATTATCTGTGTTGGATACACCTGAACAATTGACCAGATCTTGATCTGATATCCTGATATTGTGGATTCCTCAAACTAAACACCTGTTACCATATATCATTAACAGGTTCACGGATACACTGGATTATCATATACTGCTTCAAGTGAATCACCTCTGGATACTAATCCCTGGATTAATTGAACCTGAACTACGTATCCCTGGATTACGTATATGCATTGTGAACACTGAATACTGGAACTCCATTTCCTGAATATCCATCTCTCGAAAACTGGATTCATTTATCTTGATTTTATACCCAATTACCATATTGAGATAGTTCCATACCTGAACCCTGGATCAATTAAAATACTTACCGGAAATACCTGATCCGAAACATATATCTGAATCCATCCAGAATAAAAACCACCAAAGTCAAAAGTCATTATCTGATGTCAGAAACAGAAAAATCCGAGATACAGTTTAAACTCATTTCCGTGGCCTTTAAAGAAGCAGCTCTCGATCTGCCAACATTCAGAGCCACAGTCAACTTCTTGGACCTGCAGCTAAACCATACCCAGCGATGGTTCCTTGCATTATTTGCATCTTTCGCCAAAGTCCCCAAACAACTTGCTGACTTCACTTCGGTGCTCTCACTTCTCGATTACTTGGTGCCATCATTTCTCCAGGATGGAGTATTGGATCAGGAATACGTCGTGGACCTTTTGCGGGACTCACGTGACCTGCTCAAGGTTATCTGGACCCAGGCCATTGCTGCTTTCCATATCAATGTGCCATTTATGGACAACATTAAAAAAGAACTCGTGGACCGGATGAATGAGTACACTTCACTTCGAGAAGCGTTTTTGGTGTGCCAGGAGAAATACGACAAGTTCTATGCCTTACATATGGGAACTTCCAAAGTCCGTGAAGCTGATTGGCTCCTTGAGCACCTGATGGCCTTGGCCAATATCCGGAAAGATTATATGAAGATGAGTCTTGATTTGGTGGTGGAGATGTTTGATTTGACGCATTTCATCAATGATCGGCTCTTGACTTTGAATTTCCATTTATGGAAGAGTCAAACAGGACGACAAAAGACTTCTAGCTTGGCTCCAGTGTCGGATATATGGAAAAAAGTGCTTCGAACAAAAGCTTTTTATGATTTGGATAAAGAGGGCTTGAAAAACCTTCTGAAAGATCTTATGGCCGCCAAGAAAAACGTGGAGGTACATACAATCGAGCAACTCCAGCCCTCCACCAACCCCGCCGATTATCGGTCCAATTTACTCAATCAAAAGTTCATTGACGATACAGATGAAATGCTGGTGGAGAAAATGGGGTATGTGTGCATGAAAACGTGGGCTCCACAAGCCCCTAACAAGCCCATCTGGGTGAAACGATGGGCCTTCATCCAGGACGGTATTCTTGGTTTCCTAGTGCTTAGTCCCGATACATACTCGGTGCAGGAAACCGATAAGTTTGGTGTTTTGCTCTGCAACGTCAAGTATTGTGCCAATGAAGACCGGCAATTTTGCTTTGAGGTCAAAACAAAGGATATGACCATAGTGCTCCAGGCAGAGAGTCTAAAAGAACTTAAGTCGTGGCTTAAGGTGTTTCAAAATGCCAAAAATAGGGTGGTGGATGAATCCGACGATATGCATAACCTCTTATCCATTGCTAGTGGTCGGTACCCACCGTTAGTGATGGAGCTCCAATCATCCCAGAATACAGTGACTGACCGAAACATCACCTCCACCAAACTTTACAACTCCCAGGGCCAAGTCATCACTAGCAGCAAGTTGTCTTCATATTTGGAGCGGAGTGAAGCCTTCTTCCAAAGGCATACCTACGATAAAATCGCCCGCATTTACCTTCCTTTTACAACTGAAACCACCAAGAGCTCCATTATGGCTTATAGCTTGATAGGCTCAACAATTGTTCCCACGGCCATGAATGCTAATATGACAGGATCCATAAACTGGGGGCTTTACCATATGTTCACTGCAGAGCATAAACCAGCTAAAATCGAACAGGAAGTGGAAAAGGGGAAGGAGAAGGAGAATATGGATGAGATGGCAGATTATACCAAGCAGATTGGAGGGGCAGGAATCCGGTACCCTTCCAATTACCCCAATGAATGGATCGCTAAGGATTACCAATTACGGGCACTTTTCGAGTATTCAGTAGACCCCTCTGAATGCTGTTTGGTCGCTTATAACTGCTTGCTTTCCCCTAACAAAAGCCAACAACTCCGTGCTACTCAATTCTTCACCCATCGGTTTTTCTACCTGTATGTGCATTCCATGGGTTTCGTGTCCATGTGCAAGATCCCCATTGACTTGTTCGTTTCAGCGCAGTGTGCAGGCCACAAGCATCATGATGATTTACTTTTAACACTTGTGAGGGGCAAGTTTAAGACCAAATTGTTTTTGGATGATGGGATTTTGGTGGAGAAAAAGCTCAATTTCTTATTCAATGCCATTGCTTCTGGAAAATCTGGCATTTTATACCTCATTGAGTCTTTGGTGGCTTTGGATAAAGCTCATGCCAAATCTAGGGCTATACTGGTCTCTCCACATCCTCAGGTCCAAATTTCCAATGTTAGTGCACCGGTTATTCATGAAAATGGTATCCCATTGGATAAGAGTTATGAGGTGAAACAATTAGTGGAAGCACCAAAGCAACATAAGCCTGAAAATGGAGAACTTAACCCAAACCCAGATATTTGTCATATGAGTTCTGAGTTTACGGTGGATCTTCCTCCAAAAGCTCTTTTCCACGTTCTTTGTGGTTCTGAATCCACTATTTTGAACGAGGTGTTCCTCCTTACTCATTTGGAATATGATGAAATCAATCTCTGGCGTAAGCCTGCAGATGGCCAATGTTTTTTGGTCAAGGAAAATGTCTTGGAGTATTCGCTGAATTCCAGTACTCATGGCCGTTTCACCGTTAAGCAGGAGGTGGAGAAATACATTGAGGGAGAGTTGTTTAGTCTCCGAATCTCGGGTCAGCCATTCACCATTAAGCGAGGCCCCAGTTTCCACTTCACCCACCGTATTTTGGTACGGAAAACCATGGGGAACCGCTCCAACATCAAATTCTTCTGTGATGTACAGACATCTCAATACCTGTTGTGGACGATCCTCGTTTACTCCTTGAGGTGTTCATTTCAACGGCTGTTCATTTCACTCTTCAAATCCGAAGTTTCTAAGGCCGTGGATGTGATTGGTCATAAGGGAGAGACACCACGAGCCGCATATTTCTATGGTAAAATCGCCGTGGAGCCAAACGATTCGGAAATCGCCCCGAAAAACCCGCTTTTGGGACCAACCATTAGCCGGTGGGTATTCCTTAAGTTCTACGTGACATTTGTGGTCACACAAACCAAAAGCTCGATTTCTGCATTGGTATCGATTATTTTTGGCGTGCTCCTGGCATTTTTCCAGAAGATTTCCATGCACTCGGTGCTTGTGGGCATCATAGTGATTCTTTCACTCTCCAATATTTTCCTTGGAGGCTCCAACTTCAAGCATTATTGGGAAGTACGGCACTCTGGTCAGTTGGCGGAGAAATTGGTCAGTGTGGATTCCAGCAAGCTTCAGAGAGCAGTGTACCTTAAGGATGTGCAGGATTTGGTATACAGAGATCTTTCAGTGGGTAAGAATTCCAGCGATTCCCAATGTTTCAGAATGTTTGAGAAGAACTCATTCATTTTGAATTATAACAGTGATCAGAGACCGTTCCAGACCAGCCAAGCACGAGCTCTGGATGATAAGTTGCGAGAGGCATTGGTGGATATTTCTATCCAGCGCAACGAGCTTCTTCTCACTTTGAATATGCTCAATGGGTTTGAGGAGGAGTTGGCCAGAACCGAATGGAGGAATTGGTTGGTTAATGAAAAGGCCACGTGTGAGAGGTTAAAGAGCGAAGGTATTTTGGAAGGCCACGAGTTAGCAGCTTTGGATTCCATTGAAGAATATTGTGCCAGTTGTATGGAGGAATATTCATCTTTGAGGTCTCAGAAATGGGTCTAGAAGCTGTACTCCGTTAGGAGTGCAACAGAGTGCAACAGAGTGCAGAGTACAAGAAGTTTGGAGTACAAGAAGTTTGGAATATGAGGTACAAGAACTATGGAGTATGGAGATATTATGGTTCTCGAGAATGGTTATTCCTTGTGAGTCCATGAGTTGTTCATTGACCATAAGAATATTGACACATGATCAGATCCAAATGCAGGAATCTCCTAAGAGTTCCTCTTTCCAATACTCTATCCAACTTCTATGGTCTGGAAGAATCTGTCTCCTTGACAGATGTATCTCTCTATTTAGTTGTTGTCTCGAGTATTCTTACCTCCAGAGAGAATGAAAAATGGAGAATGGTGAATGGGGAATGGCTGAAACTCCTCCTCTTGATTTTTTTGGTCAGCAAAAAAAAAAAGAGAAAAGTCCATAATGAAACCCACTAAAGCTATTAATGACTCGTTATGAAAAGAACCACTCGAATGTTTGAAAGTGAGATCATTGAACCCACTATTAGACCCACTGTATTAAACACTGGAAATGAGATACTGGAGCTTAGATACTGACAATCCAGTAATGATAAAGCTCTGGTACCTCATCCCAGTTGAGAATATTTCCTGACACTGAATTTTCTTGACACTGAATTTTCTTGACACTTAATTTTCTTGACACTTAATTTTCTTGACACTTAATGACAGTTAATTTCTTCCTTCCGAAAGTTCCCCAAGACCAAAAGTCTTGCTTTGTGTAGATCATCACCCTTTAGTACGAATACCCATTTGGCACCTATAGGTCTCCATCGTTCTGGTAATTCGCCCTACTCAAAGGTTCTGTTCGTATTCTGCCTCGTTCCAAAATCTCCTATTGTTCAGACACATGACTTCTTTATAGCTCCTGAGGACTTTCGCTGGCTCAATCATTCTTGGTTGGATCAATCTGTAGCAATTCATTATCTGCATTTACCCTGCAAACATCACGCCAGTTTCATTATCCTATTATCGAGGTCACTCAAATCCACATCATTCTTCTCTGATTATTCATACCGAGATACACTCCCCCTGTAGTGACGAGTTGTTTGACTTATGTGCTGGAGTGCAACCCACACTGCTCCCCCTCAACTGAGTACTCCTTCGGTTGGGCCTCTAGAGTCCTGATCCAATGGGGTTGAAAGATTATATGAAGATGTACCAAACTTTTGAAATATTGGTATACTTAATTTTGCCGTGCTAGTTTGAATGATTATGAGAAAACACTGTACAATCTTTTTTAAAGCTTTTCAAACCAGTGCGACAATATGTTTCAAACCAGTGCCACAATATGTTTCAAACTAGCATGGCAAAACGATTCAGATCAATAATCCAAATAGTATTCAGACCATTAATCCAAATGGTATTCAGATCAATAATCCAAATAGTTTGGTAAAAGTCAAATTTCTGAAATCTTTAACCTGGAAATAAATGATTGCGTCATATGTACTTACATTTGAATTGGGAGTCTTGCAATACCAATCCAATGCAATCGACAGTCAACCCGTAAAAGAACATGAACTGGTTTCCTTTTTTTCCTTGGGGGTGGGTGGTTATGTGTATTGGTTTGTTTAATTTTGCTAGTTTGGTTTGGATCGTGTTGGCGTGTTGGTTCAAACCATTTTGTCTTCTTGGTTCGAAACTTATTATCGCACAGGTTTGAATAGTTTTAAAAAACACTCACTGTACATGCGCGAGATGAATTGGTGGACCTGTACATCATTATTTGACAATAGGGTTATTTCATCACCCCACATACTACTAGATACTAGACTAAACTACACTGGAAAGACTATACTAGAAACTAAACCACATTGGAAACTAGCATACAGTGGAAACTAGAATACACTAGAAACTAGGCTCCTCCTCCCTTAATACTCACTCCACTCATTTTACTACTCACTCCTCACTCATTCTTACTACACACTAACTAATACTACACACTAACTAATACTACACACTAACTAATACTACACACTAACTAATACTACACACTAACTAATACTACACACTAACTAATACTACACACTAACTAATACTACACACTAACTAATACTACACACTAACTAATACTACACACTAACTAATACTACACACTAACTAATACTACACACTAACTAATACTACACACTAACTAATACTACACACTAACTAATACTACACACTAACTAATACTACACACTAACTAATACTACACACTAACTAATACTACACACTAACTAATACTACACACTAACTAATACTACACACTAACTAATACTACACACTAACTAATACTACACACTAACTAATACTACACACTAACTAATACTACACACTAACTAATACTACACACTAACTAATACTACACACTAACTAATACTACACACTAACTAATACTACACACTAACTAATACTACACACTAACTAATACTACACACTAACTAATACTACACACTAACTAATACTACACACTAACTAATACTACACACTAACTAATACTACACACTAACTAATACTACACACTAACTAATACTACACACTAACTAATACTACACACTAACTAATACTACACACTAACTAATACTACACACTAACTAATACTACACACTAACTAATACTACACACTAACTAATACTACACACTAACTAATACTACACACTAACTAATACTACACACTAACTACCGAATACCAAGATCAAACCAAACCAATTCTATTCTATTCTATTCTATTCTGATGAATTGAATTCAACTCTACTTCAATTCTATTTGGTTGCAATTTCATTTAGAACTAATTCTATTTTTTTTTTACAGGATTTATGTGGCCCTATAAAAAATTGGGTATTGTGTGTGGTAGTAGTAATTAGTATTGTATTATTAATTAGTGAGGAGTGAGGATGTGAGGATGTGAGGATGTGAGGGTGTTGATGTAATACTCAATGAGTAAGGAGTGAGGAGTGAGTAAGGAGAGGTGAGAGTGAGGGGTGGTGATAGAGGTGAGGAAGACTTTTGATTTGGCGGTGAGTGACAATACTAAGCACGTGACTATTTGGGAAAAGTGGGGAGGGTAGAAGGACGTTGGACGTTGGACGTTGGACGTTGGAGAGGTTAAAAATAATGGAGCCTCTTTTTATTTCTTTACTTCTTTCATTCATTCTTTCTTTCTTTCTTTCTTATCCTCTCCTATCATATCATCTGTCCTTCCTTCACGTGCCTTAGGTACCGCACCGTGATACACACTAGTCTAGTCACTTCACCTCTAACTTACCGTACACAAACCATGTCAATAAAGCTATACTATATATTCAATCATATATAAACCGGATTGTTGGTTGATTGTGGTGAATGAAATGCTGACCAACTACTTACGACTTTGTTCTTATAAGGTACAACTTATACCTCTCTGTATATTTATGTATAGTAAGTAAAACTAGAGTTGAAAGAAGCAGACCGGGAAGGAAAACAGGGTTTTAGAAAATAAGGGTTTTAAAAAATAAGGGTTTTAAAAAATAAGGTTCTTTAACGGCTAGCTTGTCAAAGGCACTTTTTTGAGACAAGTACCGAGCTCTTCTTGAAAGCTGGTTGGTTGAATTTTGGTACTTCTGGCTCCAGAAATTTAACCATGTGGTTTGAATCGTTTTGAAAACCACTGAGGAAACTTTTATACCGGCTTGATTAATGACTCAAGGTATGGTAATATCATTAAAGATGTATAAATACAAAATTTTTACCTGTAACATGCTACAGGTTATATAATATTCCATTTTTGGTGTACTACATTTGATTCGGGGGTCTTGCAGTACCAATCGAGGACTCAATCGAGGAGTCAATCGAGGAGTCAATCAAGGAGTCAATCAAGGAGTCAATCAAGGAGTCAAACGGGGACCGAACATAAAGTGGGTTTTCCTTATTATCCTTTATATCCTTGTTATCCTGTATATAACAACTTTTGTTTAAGGTGTAGGAAAAACAAATTATGAATTATCGATTTGTTTAATTTTGAATTTTATAAATCTATGTATATGGATTATGAAGGGGCAAATCTAAGAACGGATTTTTAAAGGTGATTTCCATTTTGGTCTCTCTTGGTCTTTCCTCATAAATAATGTAAAAGCTTGATGTTCAAAGTTCGCACTTGCACTCACATTTCATTCGCATTTCATTCACATTAGCATTCGCACCCATTGTACTTGCCTCACAAGGGCTCATAACCCGTTGAGCGTTCCCATACACTCACCCCCCATCATAAGGTAAAACTGTTAAGACCGTTGGCTTCCAATAACTCTTTCAAATATGGTGCTTCAGTGTTCATCTTAGATCGCGTATATTCTTTCTAAACTAGATATCCGTGATCTTCCTTTTCACAATTGATCTATACTCAGACTCATCGCACTCTTCCTGCAGTTCTTCTTCTGTAAGGACATGAAGACGTTCCTTGTGTTTTCTTGGTGTATAAGTATTCCGCATTCTTCGTTTCCCAGCATAAAGGATTTAGTTTGTAAATGTAATCCTCAAGATTTAAAGCCAATGGAATTGTGCCCGACTTCTAAATTCATTCCCAAAAACAAATTCTTCGGTGTCTGTAACTCCTACTATCTCATTGCCATGTGAGCTGCTCTCTTATGTTTTTCCTTAGGTTCTTTAAAGTATCTAGCCAACTTCAGAGCCTGATATGCGATATCCGGTCTCGCCATATTTGCCTCACCCAATACCTTACTTATTGTCTTTCTTACCTGCTGTTAGATCCACCATATATATAAGGCCCTGACTATGAAGGTATTATGAAGCCTCTCAATCCGAGATTTCTTACTCTTCTTCTTATGGCTAGTTGCCTCTTTAAAGATTATAAGTTTATCTTTCTCAGACCTTGTTCCTGCATGAAGTTCATGATAGCTTTTAAGTTGTCTAATACAGTGTTTTCCAAAATCATTCAAACCACACTAGCAAAATTATTAAACAAACCAATACACATAACCCCCTACCCCCCAAGAAAAAAAAACACTATCAGATGACTGTTTCTCCGAAGTCTCCGCATCTTTCTGGGGTAATTTCTCCAAACTGTGCAACTCCTTCTTGTGCATTTTGGGCTTTCCTTGTTCCGTGGTCTCGGCCCCAGCCTCGGCTTCTGGTTGTTTAGTGAATGACACTTGTAGATTGATGTATGAAGCCTCTCTGTCCGAATATTGTTGCAATGAAGATACTCTTTCGAACATTCCAGAATGATCCTTACCATTGTTCTGGTGGAGAGGTTTGCAGTGTCACTTTCTCTCTTCAAAATTTTAAAATAACCTCTCAGAACCCTCTTTGATGAACCACAACGAATATTAGACTTAGGCATAAATATTAAGAGAATAGAACTATCTACTATTCTACTATTCTACTATTCTACTGTTATATTACCACCACTACTGCTACTATATACAGTGTTTTTCAGAACTATTCAAAGCAGGGAGGACAAAATGGTTGGAATCAGAACTAGCCAAAATTAAACAAAGCAATAATAAAAAAAGTCTCATACCCTTTGCACACAGTCTTTCAAATGGAAACCAGTTCATGTTTAAGAATCCAGAATATTGAATTCTTCAATGAATGAAAGTTGGTGGTTGAAACATCATGTCATTTGGTTTTAAAGGCTGTGCGAAGAGGTCCGAACCTTTTTGAATCTTTGCTTTGTTGAATCTTTGCTTTGTTGGATTTTGCTACTTCTGATTCCAAACAGAGATATATCCAATTGGACAAGACTATCGGTTATGATAAGACTATCGGTTATGATAAAACACCCAGTTGAGGGAATGTTATACTTGGACATATATGGCTTTATCTTTGAGATAAGCATCTAACTACTGGCAGGACCTACCAAAGAGCTTAGAGCACTATGTCTCATTCCAGACTATGATTTCAATATTATGATTTCAATTTTGAACCTTGATTGGTACTGCAAGACTCCTAATGTTGGTGTACATATGAGGCAAGACTCCTAAATTTTGATGTACATAAGAGGCAATCCTTCAGATTTAAGACTATCAAAATATTGACGTCTTTAATGTATGAAGGTTGGTGTGAACCTTTATGCCATTTGATTTGAAAGTCTGTGCGAATAGCTACGAACCATATTGAGTCCCAAGAGAATAGTACTAGGAGCTGCAAACTGGATAGTCCGGTTTATTGCCGTATTTTTGCTCACGTGTTTTGCCTTTTTTTCTTTGCTGGTCAAGTACATCTTTGGGGGTACAGCTCTGTCACTAAGCCGGAAGCTTTTGTAAAGGTCCAGTTGGCGGGGGTATATCGGTTTGAATAGTTTTGAAAAACACTGTAATATATTTGCTAGAATTATAGTATTCTGCTGTTAACGATGAAACTCTTTATTAATATAAAATTAAATAAAGTAAATATTAATGGAAAATAATTTTAGACTCCTCTTTAAAGTTGTATTGCCTGTTGGAAGATATCTAAGTACAGCCGCGAATTCGGGTCATAAATTAAAGATCATACAGTGCATTTCAAAACTATTCATACCAATAACCCAAAAGGTTCCGTACCCCTTGGCATTGCTTTTGAAACAAGATGGCGTAATATTTCATGAATATCTTCAGTAGAACTCAATACTCTGAAATCTTAAATCTGGAGGATTGTCTTAAATACTTTCTGGATTATTGGTTTGTTTAATTTGCTAGTGTGGTTTGAATAGTTTTGAGAAAGACTGTATACAGTGTTTTTCAAAATAATTCAAACCAACTTTTAGATTTAAAAATACAGAATCTTGAATTTCAATCATGTTTGGTTTGTGAAACATTATATCATTTGATTTTAAAGACTCTATGAAGGGGTACAGACCTTTTTGAGGTATTGGGTTGTTTAATTTGGCTAGTTCTGGCTCTGATCATTTTGCCCCCTGGTTTGAATAATTTTGAAAATCACTGTATTATAATATCTGGTTATTTATGATATCTAATATATTTTTAAAGATGTTATAAGATTTACTTTTAGTTGTTTTTAAACAAGGTGATACGGCGTTTAGTCATAATTATACTTCCTATGATAATGTGTTTTTGAACATTCCAGATTAATGCTTCCCATTGTTCTAGTGGAGAGGTTTTCGAACCCAAGTTTCTCTCAAAGGTATATAAGCCTCTCCAGTTCCTCTTTTGGGGAATTATCAACGAATATAAGAAGTTAGGCATATGTGTATTAAAGAACATATTCTGTCTTATTGTTAAACATTTGCTTTACTCAACAGCTAGGACCATTCTTAAGTACACTCACCCTATCACAGGTGAGCATATTTCCTGTTAGTTAATATCTTCCCTCCAGAGTCTCTCCCAGACGCCAGACAATCTTTATAACACTCCAGGACATCTCCAATTTCACTCAATTGAGCTTCTAGAGCCTGAAATCAATCAATCCTCAATAGATCGATCATTGACGAATCAAACATCGCGCCAGTTCCATTTCTCTAATCTCGGAGTCTCTCACACATGACTTATCATCGTCATCGAGATATTCTCCCCCTGAAATGGCGAGTTGTTTGACAGAGTTCTCCATTAACACCTCATGACACTCCCCCTCAACCATTGCTCCGTCTGGGTAAGCAGCCCAAATCTGACGTCTCCTTGTTGATCTAAGGGATCTTCATACAGAGTAGAAATCTGCTGCGCCTTTGATACAGCTCCCAACTCTCGTTCACTGGTCGATACGGTGGGACAAGCACTCAGTGGCTTATCACCACTACCCGATCTTCCAGATTCAATCACAAACACATTTCATTATGAGGAGGAATCTGCTGCGCCTTTGATACAGCTCCCAACTTGGTAGTAGTACAGTCTAGACCAAATGATAGAATTCATATGTGGCCTGAGGCTCAGACTTGTTTCCGCAAGAGATGCAAGCTTCTAACGGACTTATAAGCATAAGGATGTTCCAAGAACAAAAACCTAACGGATATCTAAGGAATACTGAGGGCTATGTATAGTAGGAACTCATCCGTTCAGTGGGATGGGTCTTTACTAATGTAATCTAAGACAAGGTATTGAGATTTATCTTCAATAACGTTAATCTGAAGCAATAGAGTGAAGGAGTAGAATAGTACAGTACTATAGTGGTATAGAAGTACACTGTAATAGCATGGTTAGTAGTGTAGTATCTTCTAATGGTATAGTGGTTGTTAGAATTATTATGCGACCTGGGACGTTAAGCCTGTATTCTCATGAGGTTATAAGCTTCTAACGGCTTGTCAAAGGTTATGGATTGTTTTCCAGGAACGTTCCCCTATTGGTGGATGCGTCTTCCTGATCGGCTACTGTTAATAGTAGGTACTCGGCCGTATCAGCGTTATGAATACTCTTAGCTTAATTAATGATATCTATATTAGACTATCTATCTAAGGTTTTAAGTAATGGAGTCCTCTCGTTCAAAGACTGGGACTTGCTCTCTTTTATATCTCGCGCTGTCGGCCGGTCCGGCTCGAAGCGAGGTAGCAACTCTGGAAAGAGGAATGTTCGTATTCGGACGCATGTGATGCGTCTTATCCTGTATCGAGATTAGGTAAATCTCAAGTCTAACAGTGGTATAGTAGCATAGTAGTATAGTGGTATAGTAGTATCGTGGTATAGTAGTACAGTACAGTAGTATGGTATAGTATTAGAGAAGTGAAGGAGTAGAGTACTATAGTAGTGTAATAGTCATAGTAATGATACTAGTATGATAGAAGTAGTGGTATAGTATATTCTAGTGGTATAGTACAGTATGGAAGTACACTGTAATATCATCGTTATTAGTGCAGTATATTCTAGTGGTATAGTAGTATAGTGGTATAGTCATTATGGTCTCGTGTGGGAATAAAAAGTCTAGTGTGTGGTGGAGTAGTACACTGTAAATTATAGTATATTATAGTATATTATAGTATATTATAGTACATTATAGTACATCATAGTAGTAGAGAAGTCATTCTGGTCTAATGCAGTACATCCAATTTTGTAGTAGAATTCTGAAGGCCAATTATTTTATATTCATTCTTTTCAGGCTTTATAGCCGTGCTAGTATAGCTCATAACCAATTGAGTGTTCTAACCCATTATTAATTTACACACAACTTATCAGGGGAGATATCTTATGAATGGAGATTTCTTATGAGAGGAAATAATGGATGCAAAATCCGTCTACAATCTTCACTACATTGGTATCAAAAAACCAGCTTTATATTTTTATTTAAAAATATCCTCAACAATCATACCGATGTAGCAGATACAACATATGGTTAATCGAGCTTAAGAAGCCCATTCCCATGTGAGCTGAATGTGGCCCAAATCTTTGTCGGCAAGCTGGGCGAATGAAGTAGGAGTAAGATCCAAGCCCCCCTCTCCACATGCGCCACATCTATCAACCACAGTAAGCTGAACGGTCTTACCCTCGTAATGGGCATTGAGTTTTCTGCCACACAACGAGTTTTTGTTGGGGTTTCCATTAGGTGTGTATTTATCAAACAATTGGTAGTTCATAGCAACAACAGGTTCACTGGAATTGTTTTTCTGTCCACATGCACCCATTTCAGGTTCGTAAAAAGTACCTTTACCGCTGAAGGTCTCGCCAGCACCGATGGAACCGGTTGAACTTGAACCCTCATTTGCATTGCTTTCAGAAGGAGCGTTTTCAGTTGGAGCCTCAGCTGGAGTGTTCTCAGTTGGAGCCTCAGCTGGAGCGTTATCAGTTGGAGCCTCAGCTGGAGCGTTCTCAGTTGGAGCCTCAGCAGGTGAATCTTGAACTGGTGAATCGTCAGCTTGCGAATCGTCAGCTTGCGAATCTTCAGCTTGTGAATCCTCAGCTGGTGAATCTTCAGCTGGCTCATCATAAGGATTGAAAGTATCAGTAGGAGCAGGAGGCAAAGCTTGCTGATCAGCTGCAGGAGTCAAAGCGTTAGTGTAGTCTGCATGGTTAACATTAATGGTGGTATAACTTGTAACCGTGACAAACTTAACTTTGGGCATGGGCGATGCAGCAACCAAAGCCGAAGCAAGAGCAAAAGAGGTTAAGGCCGAGAACTTCATTTGGAAAGGAATGAAGAAGTAAATAAATGGGATGGAAAAGGAGTAAGTAAAAGAGTGACTCGAATGAAGTAAAGGAGTGACTCGAATGAAGTAATAGCAAGGAGTAACTAGTAAGGAGTAACTAGCAAGGAGTAAATAAAGGAGTAAATAAAGGAGTAAATAAAGGAGTGACTGTAAAGGAGTGGACGGCGGTTAAGCTGAAAAAGATCTGGAGTGGTAGAAAATTGGAAATTGACTATGTGAATAAAAAAGACTTTTATCTAGACTGATGACAGACTTCTTATATATATACCCAATTCCAAGGCGTGCGCACATTTTGCTGCGAAACATGCCGCATGCATTGGAAATGGGCCAGATCTAACCTCAAGGGGCGAAGTCGCAGTCTGGATCCCGCACCCACTTTCTTGTCCGATACGCGTCCCATTCATGCCACTTTCATGCCACTTTCGAGCCACTTTCATGCCACTTTCATGCCACTTTTGTCCCCCTTTCGTACCCCTTTCTTACCCCTTTCGTACCCCTTTCGTCCCCCTTTCGTACCCCCTTCGAACCTTAAACAATTCACACTCTCTGCACATTGTTTCAAATTCAAAGCCTACTAATTCGACTTCTAGTTTATACTGTAGTATTTTAATTCTGGTGTATACTTCCTATATAGTATATACTTCCTATATAGTATATACTTCCTATATAGTATATACTTCCTATATAGTGTATTGTGTATTGTGTACATGCTGTATTGTGTAGTGTATAGTATAGTGTATACTTCTAGTGTATAGTAATTCGACTTCTAGTATATAGTGTAGTATTTTACTTCTAGTGTATAGTAATTCGACTTCTAGTATATAGTGTAGTATTTGACTTCTAGGGTATAATTATAGTGTCCTATGTAGTGTATGCTTATAGTGTATAGTGTATAGTGTAGTGTTTTTCTTCTGGTGTATACTTCCTATATAGTGTATACTTCCCATATAGTGTATTGTGTATTGTGTATTGTGTATTGTGTATTGTGTATTGTGTATTGTGTATTGTGTATACTGTATTGTGTATTGTGTGTCCCATATAGTGTATAGTATAGTTTATAGTGTATACTTCTAGTATATAGTGTAGTATTTTATTTCTAGAGTATAATTGTAGTGTCCTATGTAGTGTATAGTGTATAGTGTATGGTATAATGTATGGAATAGTGTATGGAATAGTGTATGGAATAGTGTATGGAATAGTGTATGGAATAGTGTATGGAATAGTGCATGGAATAGTGTATTGTGTATTGTGTATACTGTAGTGAAGTATTTTGACTACTATAGTGTATAGTGCACAGTGTATACTAACTATCTAGTGTATAGAAGTGTATGGTAAATTGTACAGTGTATAGTGTATACAATGCTTTTTAGAACTACTCGAACCAAAGAACCAAAACGCTTCGTACCCCTTGGCACAGATTTTCCAACAAAAAGGCGTAATGGTTTACAGATATCTTCAGTAGAATTTATCATTATGAGATCGGAAATCTAGAGGATTGACTTCCTAACGTTTTGGAATTATTGGTTTGTCTAATTTGCTAGTGTGGTTTGAATACTTTTGAAAACACTGTACTTAGAGTACCATTTTGTCTCTAACATATATAGTATAGTATAGTGTAGTGTAGTGTAGTATAGTGTAGTGTAGTGTAGTGTAGTGTAGTGTAGTGTAGTGTAGTGTAGTGTAGTGTAGTGTAGTATAGTGTAGTGTAGTGTAGTGTAGTATAGTGTAGTGTAGTGTAGTGTAGTGTTACTCAGTCATTGGTCAATTGGTCAAATAGAGGATTGCAGGGATACAGGAAAAGAGTAATAAACAGTAATCACTGATAAAAGTTAGTATACTCTGATTTCAATCTTGACTTTCAAAAGCCCCCAAACTAGGCTGTGCCAGTTTCAAGTCTTTTCTTGGCCAGACTTTCGCACCCTTTGTTTTAAGCTTCCAGCCAGTAATGATGAGCATTGTATTAGTAAATCACTAAATGACTAAATCACTGGAAATGGCTTACTTGAAGTTAGTAGACCAATAAATAATCACCACTCTAAATAATAACCACTCAAAATAATCACCACTCAAAATAATCACCACTATAAATAATCACCACTATAAATAATAGTGTTGGATCCACCAGAGGTAGTTCTCGACCCATCTCAACATTTTAAGCCTATGCCGTTTGATCTTAACAATGGCCATTCCATTGTACCGCACAACCACCATCATTGTCATCATTGTCATCATTTTCATTATTGTTAAACAAAAGGGAATGTGATGAGCTCGAGGTCCCAAAATCAATGTGATGAAACCGAAGTCCCAAGATGGAATGTGAAGAGGTTTTCCTTTGCACCCAATTACAACCCTTTTATTAACCCCCATAATAAACCATTAATAAACCACCATTAATAAACCATGAGACTCAATAAACAATCTGAACATCCAGTCTTCTAGTTTATTGGTTCCTCAGTACTATTAATCAGAAGAAGGGTAGCATATCAGTACCTTTAATCTCATTGGTAATTACCTCTGTGGAGGTCACAGCCAAATGAAAGAAACTGTTTGGACCAGAGAATAGTGGAGTATGAACTCTGGAAAAGTATAAGGTAGACATACTTTGGAGAAACTCAACGAATTCACCAACAGGGCAAGTAGTCCATCAAATCCACTTAACAAGTCAAGCAGTATATCATATCATACCCACAATCAAAAGGTCAAGTTGAATATCATGTCCACCATCAAGGCAAGTGGTACATTGTTTCCTTTCACTCTGGATATAGTCCTCTTGACTATGAGATGAACTCGAAACTTAATGATGTCTATCCATATCTTCACCAACATGTGCTTTAGGAGATGTAATAAGCACCATGTCAATGTGCTCAGTGTGTCCAATGGCTTGAGCCAATCCAACGAGCAATATTTGACCAACTGTTTGAATAGATCCAGCCTCATCTACCCTTAAGAAGGACCCCTCATCAAGTCCACCACTCATCAATTCCACCACTCATCAATTCCACCACTCATCAATTCCACCACTCATCAAGTCCACCACTCATTCAATAAGATTCATCTCCTATCACACTCCAAAAACATTTATAGTCCATAATCAATATGGTCAGAGTCCATGGAGACTATGAAGACTTTGGTACATAGTGATGGAAGTGGTGGACACTGTAGACTTTAGACGGTACACTGTAAACTGAAGAAGTTGGGATAGTAGTTGTTGGTGGAGACAGTAGTGGATTGTACACGAAAAGTGACCAGTTAGAGCCGATGGTCTAGACAGATTCCGTATTGTGGAGAAAGCCCTAGCACTTTCGTCTTCTGAATGATTTTCTTAAATGACCGTTTAATCTTCAACGATGTCACCAGACCAGAGCCTTCTTCAGTATCAGTGGTTGAACCACGCAGAAGAAAGCGCGTGGCCCGAGATTGGGTGGAATCTAGAGTATCCACCAGATTCTTCCTGGACCTTCTCCGAGCACGGAACATCCTCATCATGGCTTCAGCATAAGTAGCCGGAGGAGAACACAAATCAGAGTTTTGAGTTTTTGAAGAAGAACACATCTGGAGCATCCGGCATATAGGCATGTCCAAGGGAGGACTCATGAAATCTTCATCGGGACAAATGAGAAGTTGGAAAGTGGGGAACACTTCAATGATGTCGCGCACCAAAGGCGTGGGCACCCAAAAATGCTGCGTTTTTCCCACATGGTACATGCGCCCCACATGGAGTAGTTTGATATTGTTGATATGGTGAATTTGAGGGTGCACTTTTTTGGCAAACAAATAAATCAACACATGCAAAATGGAAACATTGGGAGATGTTTCACCCACAAATTCATCTAGATCGGTTTTGGCCACCAAAATATGATCAACCAAATTAGGAAGAACAATTTTTAAACTCTCATTGGAATAGAGTCCTTGTGGCTGTAATTCAGCTTCCAGATGAACCCCCGTGTTTGATTGGGGAAGTTGGTCTAGCCCATAGTCTGCATGCCCTAGATCCACCATTGTACCTCCTGAAGAACAGGGTGAAAGAATCACACTCGATTCTATTGATTCCATGGTAGAGGAAATAAATGGAGGGGAGTAAATGGAGGGGGAGATAAGAAAAGAAAAGGGGTGGAAAGGGGAGAAGAAATGAGGGGGTGAGGCGAGAGAGAAGTATATAAAAAGGGAGTGAAGAAGAAGGAGGAGGAGAAAGGAAGAAGGATGGAGAGACAAAGGGAAGGGAAGGGAAGGGAAGGGAGATATAAGGGAGGGAAGGGAGGTGAGATATAGGGGAGCGAAGAAATAGAGGGTGGAGCCGTATGGAGTGTGCCCCCCACAATAAGTGCAGGACAGTGTGGGGCACGCGGCAGAAGATTGCTTGATTGCAGGAAGGGAGCCTCGAGGAGCGGGTTGTATGCAGGAAAGTGGAGACTAAAAAAGTTTACCCAGAAAAAAAAACAAGGAGAAAAAAAAACGAGAAACGGGAAACGGGAAATCAATTACTAAAAGCGGGGACAACCGTTAAACTGTTACTAAGTCATGTTTCTTTTTCTTTTTGTTTATAGTGTATGAGTCCGGTATCCAAGCAAAGGTATAAAAGCCAAAGGTATGCAATCCAAAGGTATACAATCCAAAGGTATACAAGCTGGAAGCATAAAAGCTAAAGGTATACAAACTAAAGGTATACAAGCTGGAAGAATAAAAGCCGGAGGAATATGAATTCGGTATACAAACTAAAGGTAAAGGTATACAAACTAAAGGTAAAGGTATACAAGTTAAAGGTAAAGGTATACAAGTTAAAGGTAAAGGTATACAAGTTAAAGGTAAAGGTATACAAGTTAAAGGTAAAGGTATACAAGTTAAAGGTAAAGGTATACAAGTTAAAGGTAAAGGTATACAAGTTAAAGGTAAAGGTATACAAGTTAAAGGTAAAGGTATACAAGTTAAAGGTAAAGGTATACAAGTTAAAGGTAAAGGTATACAAGTTAAAGGTAAAGGTATACAAGTTAAAGGTAAAGGTATACAAGTTAAAGGTAAAGGTATACAAGTTAAAGGTAAAGGTATACAAGTTAAAGGTAAAGGTATACAAGTTAAAGGTAAAGGTATACAAGTTAAAGGTAAAGGTATACAAGTTAAAGGTAAAGGTATACAAGTTAAAGGTAAAGGTATACAAGTTAAAGGTAAAGGTATACAAGTTAAAGGTAAAGGTATACAAGTTAAAGGTAAAGGTATACAAGTTAAAGGTAAAGGTATACAAGTTAAAGGTAAAGGTATACAAGTTAAAGGTAAAGGTATACAAGTTAAAGGTAAAGGTATACAAGTTAAAGGTAAAGGTATACAAGTTAAAGGTAAAGGTATACAAGTTAAAGGTAAAGGTATACAAGTTAAAGGTAAAGGTATACAAGTTAAAGGTAAAGGTATACAAGTTAAAGGTAAAGGTATACAAGTTAAAGGTAAAGGTATACAATCTGGAGGTATACAAGTTAAAGGAATATGAATCCGGTATATGAATATGGTTTTATGCGTTTTTGATTGGTTTGTTGGTGGGAGGTGGATTGGCGTAGACTCGGAGGTGTTGAGATAAGTGCGAAGTGGTGTTTAAAAAAAAGGGGCAGAAAAAAATCAGACTATCAAGGAATATTTATCGGGGTTTCGTTTCATGCATACAAACCCCCTTTTTTTTATTTCATTTCATTTTATTTTATTTACTTTGTTTTTTTTTATTTACTTTGTTTTTTTTATTTTATTTTTTTTTCGGTGGGTGTGAGTAACGGAATTCTCCATTCTCCTAATTGGTCCCAATTATGATCCAGTGTTCATTCCTAGTATAAGCAGTTTGATATCCCCCAAAGTAATCTCATGTACTGTACTGATAAGATCGGGTATACTGTCAAGGTCGGTATACTGATAAGATCTGGTATATCAAGGTCGGTATACTGACATGATCTGGTATACTGACAAGATCTGGTTTACTGTCAAGATCTGATATACTGACAATGTTAGATTCTTGTTGTGACGTTAAGTACTAAGTTATCTTTATTCGTTGATGATTCCTCAAGCGAGGAATCGGAGCGGCTTATATAACTTTTCAAGAATCTAGATCGCTACGGAACAACTCCTTAGCGATTATTGTTTTAATCACCTCAGCTGATTCTACTACTCCGTACAATGAGGCGGAGTAGAAGTCTGAATAGGAGGCTGTGTAACAATAGCCATTGTATCAGGCAGAGATGTTTCATATTATCCCCATAGGTAGATCCCTACCCATGGTGGGTCTGACAGACAACGTCTGGTATACTAACAACGTCTGATATACTGTCAAGATCTGGTAAATTGCTAAGGTTGGTATACTGTAAAATCCTGTATACTGAAACTCACGAACTGCATATTGTCCACTTTAAATCTTTATATTACTGGATCGGGATGGATCTTGCTGATCTGTGGTTATGGCCAAATGTGGGTGCATAAGGTAGATTATGAGAATAGGGGTATGGTCTATGCAGGTGGTGGTAAGTTTTGTATACAGGATAAAGTCTATATAAGGCGCGGTTCCCTCCTCGTTTCTCTCCCTCAATTCCAGCCTCAGTTTTGCAGCCTCTTTTTAGTGCACTCAACAAACTCAACAAATACTCAACTAATTACTCAACTAAGTCATGTGATTTTGTGCTGACATTAAGAACGGAATTATGGCACTCATGATTGAAGTAGTGGAATCGGGGTATTGGGATTGAAGTATTGGGTGAAGTACTAATATTATGATACTGATATTTGGTGCTGATATTATGATACTAATATTATGATACTGATATTTTGGTACTGATATTATGATGCTGATATTTTGGTACTAATATTTTGGTACTGATACTTTGGTACTGATATTACGGTATGAATATTATGATACTGATATACGGTATGAATATTATGATACTGATATACGGTATGAATATTATGATACTGATATTACGGTACTGATATTTGGTGCTGATATTTGGTGCTGATATTATGATACTAATACCTCAGGTACTGCTTTCTGAAGTACGGAAACTCAATTACTAATAATTTTAGCGGATTGGAATTTGAAATACTAAAGTTTAAATTACTGATCTTTGGTGCTGATTTCAGTGCTGATTTCCTCAAGAGTGGTCACACAGTAGATGTCATGAGCATCAGAAAACAGAGAGAATGACTCTATCATCAGATAGTACAGATCCAAAGTTCATGTATCAAAATGAGGATGAAACTCGACTAGGAGAACGGTTTCATAACCTTCAAAGAAAGTCATGTTTACTAAAATCAAATATGTCACGATTCCCAGTTGACCATTTCCCAGTTGACCATTCCCAGTTGGCAATTTCCCAGTTGACCATTTACTTCTGTTCAGCATATAATTCATATAATGAGTGATGTGACCCTAACAATTGAGGAATCACCAGAGGTGTATACGACGTACTGGGGCGGCGTTCGACCATATTGGTTTATCTATTTTTTTGCTAGCTCTGGCTCCAAAACATTTTGCCCCAGTTGTTTGAATATTTTCAGTTTCGGAAAACACTGTATATGGATCCAGATGAAGAATATAAATGCTTGAGATGACTTTACTGGAAGCTGGAGGAATGCTGGGTCTAGACTCTTGTATTTTAAGTTCCATTGGAACCTCTTGCTCTAGATTCCTTTGGAATCCCACACTCTGTCCAGTTCAACTCCATGTCTAACATAATTACTCTCCCTTTACCGGCTCACCTCTACTACTACTCTACTACTACTCTACCACTACTCTACAACTACTCTACAACTACTCTAAAACTACTACTATTCTTACTACTACTACAATTCTTACTACTACTACTATTCTTACTACTACTACTATTCTTACCAATACTATTCTTAGACTTGGTCTTAGTCTAAGTCTTACTCATAATACCAATTCTACTCATACTCCCACTCCCACTCTAACTCTCACTTTTGCTCTTACTCATAATACCAATTCTACTAATTGTAAACTGTATTACCATTCATAATTTTAATACCCCTTATATTTCTACTACTACTCCAAATTCGATTAGTACTCTTAGTCATGGCTCTACTACTACTACTACTACACTAGTACTACACTAGTACTCACGAGTACTAACACTACACTAGTACTACTCACTACTACTGACTACTGACCACTGAATACTACTACTACTACTACTCTCAGACTTAAACTTAGTCTTATTCTTACTCCTACTACTGCTACTAATACTACTACTACTACTACTACTTTTACTACTACTACTACAACAACAACTCGTAATACACCTACTAGTCCAAATTTTTTCTACCACTAGTATTACCTCTCTTACTCATAATTGTATTACTCTTACTCTTACTCTTATTCATAGTACGATGATGTGGTTTCAATGACTCATTAATCCTTTAAAGCATGCCATTTCTATTTCTATTTCTATTTCTATTTCTATAGTCGTTGCTGTTGTTATAGTCATTGAGATAGTATTGGCTCGATTATTATGACAGTGGAGTCAACAAGGGTTGAGTAACACATGGTGGAAATTCTGTGTTTTCAATATGGAATACAAAATTGGTCACTAGACAGTATTTAAGAACCAAAGTTCAAGATTGAATCGTTGTCACCTTAATGGTTTCCACTTGGAACAATTCTCAAAACCCATCATGAAATCCCATATACGGGTCTGTAGAGCCCATGAACCAATAGAAAAAATAAGCTTTGCATTCTCTCAATCAAATCACTCACACAAGATATTTGAGCAGGTTATCCATTGGTTCAAAAAGCAATCAAATCCAGGACGAAAGTTGGGAATAGAAAATCGGAGATCTCTCCACTATGAGTATCCTGGTACAAGAATCAGCCTCTTTGATTGACCAATCCAATCCAATCTTATAGATGTATGGTGTTTAATAGTATTATTGGAATAGCCAGCCTTTACCTGTCAATACTAATGATCTACCAATGATCTACAAATGGCCTTGCAATGATCTTTTAATGACCTTGCAATGATCTTTTAATGACCTTACAATGATCTACCAATAAGTGTAGTGACTACTTTGGACTACCACCATATGTATACCTTATAACCACCTTAATCCATAATGTACCACCTGGTCATTACTCTAAATCCAACCAATCATACCTACCAGTGATTTATACACCTCCATATAATTGTCCTAGAAATATTTTTAACTCTATTTGTTTTTGATCACTTTCTTGCATACCCCTTTTTCTCCACCTTCACTGATTCTTATTCACTGATTTTATTCACTGATTTTATTCACTGATTTTATTCACTGATTTTATTCACTGATTTTATTCACTGATTCTTATCTACTCCAATACAAGTAGACCTCTACACTATAATTGTGGGGGAGAGTTTGCGTAATCTCTTTGCTAACTTGGAATTGTTATGACATTGGTCTTCAGTAATTCTCTTCAGTATGATGGTTCAGGATTCATCTTAGCTTACTTATATTCTTCTCTAAACTAGATATTATCTATTTCTATTTCTATTTCTATTTCTATTTCTATTTATAAATGGTCTGCATAGTAGTAAACATGAGTTGTTCCTACTGTACTTGATGTTTATTTATATTATATTATAATGGGTATCATATATCTAGACTCTATGTGATAGTCTCTATGTTATAGTCTCTAAGTGATAGTCTCTATGTTATAGTATCTATGTTATAGTCTCTATGTTATAGTCTCTGAGTGATAGTCTGTATGTTATAGTCTCTTATGATAGTCTGTATGTGATAGTCTCTATGTGATAGTCTCTTATGATAGTCTCTTATGAGTCTCTATGTGATAGTCTCTATGTGATAGTCTCTAGGCTTTAATCTCTATGTTATAGGTTTGGTGACTCACTTGATATTGTATTTAATTACCGATTTACCTGTATACCTGTGATTAACGACTATCACAATTACTTACCCTTTAAGGAACCACTTTTTCCCGAAGCCAGTACTGGTCTAAATAAGCCCAGTCGTCCAAAAACACCACGTTATACATTGTATTCATGAGATGAGAAAGTAAACGGTTCAAATCAGCATAACTTAAAGAACAGGGTTCCTGCATGATGGCATCTAGATGTTCAATGACTATCCATTGATTATCTTGTGAAGGGAATTGCATGATTTCCTCCACATTGGTCACTTTCTGGTAGTCGAAACTCTTTAGTCTTTCCGGATCGGGAAGTTGCCGCGCCACCTCCAAAATCGTCGCTGATGTGGTGCAGTTAAAGTACACTACATGCAGTTTAGGATGTTCCTGGAGGAACCCAAAGAGTCTTTGAAGGGCTGGCACCATACCTTTCTGGGTACTGATTCTCCAGAACATGACATGAGTTCGCAATTTAGTGGAGTTATTATGAAGTTTTGTGTGAGTCACGTGAAAATCATATGAAACTCACGTGAATATCACGTGAACTCAATCATCTGATTTATATCATGTGACTTTTCCCCGTGACTTGCACGTGACTCTTCTGATATATTTATATATATATCAAAACCGCACCCATCGCTTCTCCACCATCATGAGTGACAGAAGGAGAATCACCGGTCCTGCCGATGCTGTAAGGCCTGTTGTCCCCAATAAAACCATTCAAGCCACAGAAAAAAAACCTAGACTGCATAGTACGAAAATCCGGCCGTTTTTCGTCAAGTCAGGCCTCAGTACCAATGCTAATGGCCTGGCTTATCTAGAAATCGAAGATACCATCATTGAAGTGGGCATTTTCGGTCCCAGACCCATCAAGGGGCTGTTTGTTGATAGAGCATCTTTTTCAGTGGAAACAAAGTTTCTCCCGTACATTACTCAACCCAATGAAGTGTTATATAATGGACAGAATAGCAGCCAAAATGCCGCTCAGTCTGGAGGAGGTCAAAATGTTCGGACAGGTTTAAGCAATATCGAACAAAAAATTAGTACATTTGTGGAAACGGCTTTTCTACCTGCAGTTGTGTTGGAAAAGTACCCAAAATCGACCATTGATGTGTTTGTTAATATCCTTTCTTTTAATACCAACACTTCATCTATGTTGAATTTGATTTCATGGGTTACCAATTGTACATCTTTGGCTTTGGTGGATTCAGGGGTAGAGATTCGTGATATAGTTACTTGTGGTCACGTGCGCCAGAATTCTGGAAAGTTCATTTTGGATGCTTATGCTGATAACGAAACCGAAACCGAAACCGAAACCAAGGTTGAGGCTAAGGCTAAAACTGAAACCGAGGCTGATCTCAAGACTGAGCCAAAGACTGAGACTGAAACTGAAACTGTGGCTGAGCCCAAGAATAGTGAATGTGTGGCTGCTTTTATGACCATGAAAAATAATGAAATGCTGGCTTTCTGGGTTCAAGGAGATGGAAGTCAGGAAAATGTCTTGGAAGGTCTGGTGCACGGGTGTTTGGACATGGCACGTTCAGTTAGACTTAACCTTAATGGTTTCTTACTTCAACAAACAGCAAATACAAATGTTCTGGATTAGGCATATACAATCCTGATGAATCTTCTTGTTCTACTTTATTGTGCAGTTTACAGTCATCAGGGTGGTTTCATTAATTCCAGTTTCATTAAACTGCTCAATGAAACAGCTCCATGAAACAGCTTCCATGCAGTGCTACCACCAATCATTACTTTCATGAATGGAATCAACCAGCATGTTCAACCGTTTCTTTTTTTTTTGTTGAACATAGTCTAATTGTTAGGTTCTGTGCTCGTTCTGCTTCAATATCTGGAGGTACTTATTCATTTCGGTGATGTATATCCGGTGAAAATACACCCACGTTGTGGAATTTCAGCATCTTCGACTCCTCAAAATTCATATCCTACTGAACTGATTTATCTCCTCGGGACCAAAGCCTACCACAATCTGTGGACCAAAGTGTGAGGACCAAAGTGTGAGGACCAAAGTGTGAGTCTGAAAAAGGCTAGTAGTCAATTTAGGGTCCATGAAATGAGGTGCACTCTTCAGTAACATAAGCATGTTCTCTTAGTATAATAATCTTCTGAGGATGAATTTAACGTATATAGTGTATACTTATAATACTATACACTAGAATATAGAAATAAGACTGTCTTCACTAGACTTTACCACTTAAGAGACTAGACTATAATCACAAGATACTACCAATAGACAGTAGACACTAGAATCTACCAATGACACTGTAGTCACTAGTCCATAAACAGTAGATAGTAGTTCAATAGACAATAGTAACTTTTGGCTAGTCAACTTCCCGAATATACCTCTGCATTTGTTAGTAGTCCCAGAGGTTATGAGCACTGACTATACTAAACCATAGTGTCTTTTTTGTTTTGTTTTTTTTTTTTGTTTTTTTTTTTATGTTTTTTATAGATTTTTCTAGTAGAGAGTTTAATCTCTATGAATAATCACTCATGTACTAATTTTTGGTCGAACGCAGGTAGCAAAATGTGTTGGAATATGAGAAACCAGTAGAGTGAATTTCAAAAGGATTCAAACAAGTGCGACCAAATGTTTTAAACAAGTGCGACCAGATGTTTCAAACCAAATAGACAGAATGATTAAAACCACACTAGCAAAACATTTCAAATCAATAATCCAAATTTCGTACCCCTTCGTATAATCTTTCAACCCAAATGAATAAATTGTTGGATACAGGATAAAAGGTAACCTGTTCGTGTTCCGACTGTTTTGGCCCTTGATTTGGTCCTGCAACCTCGATTGATACTGCTAAACTCCCAAATCCCAAATATAGTACATATCATGCAATCCTCTCATATACTTAAAATTAAGATTTCAGAATATCGAGTTCTTCAATGGATGAAAGTTGATGTTTGAAACATTATTCCCTATTGGTTTTGGTTTCAAAGATTGTGCAAAGGGGTACACGAAACTATTTGAATCATGGTTTCATCAATTTGCTAATGTGGTTGGAAGCGTTTTGTCTTCTTGGTTTAAACAATTTTGCCACTGTATCTATGATTTACTGCATGTAAACAGAACAAATGAAACACACATTGATACATGGATGAAGAAATAGGAGTGGACAATGTGTCCCCCTGAAATAAAACTGAGCTTTAGTTTTTTTAGTGAGTCTCTCTCCAAGTAATATAAAATTGTCTAGTTCCTCTCTGACAGACTATCAACGAGCAAAGTATCAATTCGGCATAAAAAAATAAAAATAACATAACTGTCAGATCCGTCATAGGAATGACCCTACCTATTCAGAATATGATGAAGTCTCTCTGCCTGATACTTTGTATAGGGCCTTTTAACCAGTGCGGCAAAACGATTCAAACCACACCAGCAAAATTAAACGAACCAATACACACATAATCCCTCTCCCCGTTCCTAGAAAAAAAGGTCTTCAAACCAATCTTAATTTCAGATATCAATTCATGCACTCTAGCAATTTGCTTTTGTGTATATACCAGGATAGTATGGAAGTACTGGTTTAAACAATGCTATAAGTAATGGTATAAGTAATGGCCTCGAGAGTGGTATAAGTAATGGAAGAGAGTGGTTTAATAAATAGTCTCAATGGTGGGGGTCTCTGTTCTTATATGTTGCGGTGCGCGGGTGGCTGTAAATCAGAGAGGTGCGCGGATGGCTGTAAATCAGAGAGTGGTGGCAAATGAGGGGTTGCAAATGAGGGGCTGTTGCGAACAAAGAATATAAATAGAGCTCTATCCCCCTCGAAATAATTTTCTCTCACCAATAGAAATTCATACCATTTCATGTTTCGTCTCGTTTGACCCATGATGGGACCCATGATTGAGCCCATGATTGAACCCATGATGGGACCCATCATTGAACCCATCATTGAACCCATCATTGAGCCCATGATTGAACCCATGATTGAGCCCATGATTGAATCCATGATTGGTACTACAACACTTCCAAATCCCAAATACATATAATCATCTGGATTCAAGAATTCATGCGAATATTGAATTCTAATGAATGTTGGTGTTAAACATTTCACCATTTGGTTCGAAAGATTATGCGAAGAGATACAATATTTTTGAATTCTTGGTTTGGATTAGTTTTGAAAAACACTATACCTGATTTAACCGGAGTCTAACAATAACATTAATTTATTCAAGAATTATAGAGATATCAATTTTATTTATTCTATTCATTCTATTGAGGTTATTTTATTGAAATTATTTTATGGTTTGTTTGTTTTTTATTTGTTTTTTTTTATTTGTTCACTGAGTTTAAGATTGGGTGGTCAAGTTGATCGCTTTCTTCACGTCCAACTTCGCGTCAACCGCATCGTGCACCATATTCTTAAGAACTTCCAGAGAAACCCTTAAGAGAGGGATTCTCTCTCCAATCTCGTGCATTGTGATGTTAGCATAACGAAGCCAACAAGCCCTGATCTTTCTTTTTTCTATTTTGGCACGGCCAGGAGGAGTGGATGGAGAAGACATCTTATCCGTCAACGATGAGCCGCTCCTCTTAGCAAATTGGGCAACACCATCAATCACGAGGTTGGTCAAGTTGGTGACGAGATTGTATATTTCCATTTTAATGGCTTGGTATGATTTAAATTCTACTTTGAGGGGAGGAGGTAATTCGATGTGTTCATCTGAGGGTTTATCAATGAACTTATCACTGAACTTATTGGTGGAGTCATCGGTCAACTCACCGGTCAACTCACCGGTCAACTCATCAATCACGAGGTTGGTCAACTCATTGGTCAACTCATCAATCAGCTCATTGGTGGGGGTATTTAATGGTGCAGCAAAAATGGTAGGAATAAGGAAAAGTGAAAAAAGGGCAAGTTTCATATTGGGCAATTTCAATTGATGGTTTCCACCTTATGTGATTCTTTGGCACCTTTATATAGACACTATATTGCCTTGGTATCATATGAGGGGACCATCCATTTTCACTCCATCCATTGTCATACATTGTCATTCATTGTCATCCATTGTCATCCATTGTCACTCCCCCCATTATCACTCCATCCATTCTCTTCCGTCCATTGTCACTCCATCCATTGTTATGCAATACCGGCTTACTTGATTATTTCACTGAGATGAACCCCACCTCAAAAAGAACACACTTCAATTCATTCAATGTTTTCAATACATGAAGTGATTTTAACTCATCAAACCAATTAATCCCTAATTGGTGATTGGTTCATATGTTGACTTGGTTTGGTTGTTTTTGCGGGGCTAAAGGTAGTGGAAATGTGCACCACCATATTGAGAAATGGATGAGAGACACTGGTCACGTGCCAGCAACCCCCAGCGACTGAAACTGAGTTTCACTTGATGTCAAGCGCCAAATTCCTGACTAAAATTATGACACATTTCAAACCCCACTTTCATTGAACTTTTTTTTTTGGTTGCTTTAACTTTTTAACTCTTTATAGAGAGAGAGAGAGAGAGAGAGAGGGGGGGGGGGGACTAAGCAAAGGGCTCATAACCAAAGCGATATATTAAGATAAGGACAAGAAAAACACTTGAAGAAAAACACTTGAAGAAAAACAGTTGAAAAAAAAAAAACTACGATTTAGCCAGAAAAAAACTTACTTGGTCTGGTTTTCTTGTAACCCTGGGTCTTGAATATAATGAGTGAAGAATTATGACAAGTGGGGAGCTCAGTCAGTCAATGCACTATGGAGCATGAAATGGTGGTTGAAATGGTGGTGGGAAATATTCGCACGTTTCTCCGAACAAGCATAGTGTTAACCAAAGAAACGTGCATATACAGTGCTTTTCAAAACCATTCAAACCAAAAAACCATTCAAATCAAAAAAGCCAAAAAACCAAAAAAGACAAAAAACCATTCAAACCAAAAACCCGTTCAAACCATTCAAACCACAAAAACCAAACAAACCAAAAAAAAGTTTCGGACCTCTTGACACAGCTTTTCAAACAAAAAAATGGCATAATGGTTTCCAGGATTTTCAAACCAAATGGCGCAATGTCTCATGAATCTAAGCAAATGGCGTAATGATTCATGGATATTTTCAGTAGTATTCAATCTTCTGAAATGTGAAATCTGAAATCTGAAATCTGAAATCTGGATAATTGCCTTCTTAACTTTATGAATGATTGGTTTGTTGAATTTATTCAAACCAACGGGTCAAAATGTTCAAACCATACTAAAGCAAAATTAAACACCCCAATAGTTTGACAAATTATTTTTTTTTTTTTCAATTATTGGTGTGCTTATTTTTGTTACTCTAGTGTGAATCATATTGCCG
This sequence comes from Metschnikowia matae var. maris, assembly GCA_002370695.1. Taxonomy (NCBI): domain Eukaryota; kingdom Fungi; phylum Ascomycota; class Pichiomycetes; order Serinales; family Metschnikowiaceae; genus Metschnikowia; species Metschnikowia matae. Next base: position 173,834 of record NKZH01001805.1, on the reverse strand, counting down.
TACTAGTTTGAATAGTATTCAAAAAGACTATAAATCGAAAGGGTCTTTATATTAGAGTGTCTTTAAAACTGAATTTGCAGTTGCCCAAAAGTTCACTAAGAGCTAATATCACCCTACGACAATTCAACCAAAAAGTCGCCATCCACTTCCTTAATGGAGACCTTACCCCTGAAAAAGACTGTGACGGTCAAGTAACCACCGGAAAGATTTGGAGCCTAGAGAAGTCAATGGTGCATATACATTCATGAAGAAATGTAATCTAGGAAATGGCACCAACTTTCTTAACGACCAGCTTTCTTAAAGGCCCACTTTCTTAAGTCCGACTTCAATTGACCAGGGTAACGAAAAAAGAGGTGGTGGTGACTCCCGACATCATTGACAGTCTGATTTGCTAACTGTTGGATTTGCTAAGTTTCTGATCTGCTAACTGTCCGATCTACTGACTGTCCTATTTGCTGACTGTCCTATTTGCTGAAAGTCCCATCAGCGAATTTAAAAAGTAACTGCTCAACCTAACAATGTCGTGCAGCCAGAAGTCGTATCTAGACATTCCATGATATCGAGTCGTAGCCAATCTTGGACCCGATCAATACAAGAGATTCCAAGCTGGCAGCAACAACAAACTTACCGAGCTGGTTTTCCTTGGTGGAAAACTTGAACATCTGCATAATTCTGGGTCTTGAAATCTAACTGTTTGTGGATTTTAGTGTATAATAATGGTGAAATTAGTGTATAATCGGGGTGAAATTAGTGTAAGATTAGTGTATAATTAGTGTAAGATTAGTGTATAATTAGTGTATAATTAGTGTATAATTAGTGTATAATTAGTGTATAATTAGTGTATAATTAGTGTATAATTAGTGTATAATCAGGGTAAAATCAGGGTTAAATCAGGGTTAAATTAGTGTAAAATTAGTGTATAATTAGTGTATAATTAGTGTATAATCTGGTAATTCCCTTCGTCTGATCTATTAATTAATAGATATTATAGGGATAACTTATATGAATAATGAAGTTTAACCTGACCTAATAATGAGATTATGAACCTTTTTTAGTACCACCAGTACACCAGTACACCAGTATCAGGACAGTCTCTATGCTACTCAATACAACATGGATAGTAGCAGTCTCTGTAGTACCTACAACAGTATCAGAGTATAGTTTAGTCTTGGTACTCAGACTAGTAAGAGACAGTTGCTGGTACTCAGTCAGTAAGTCCTTCAATTAGGATCACAGGGGTCAATCAGGATCACAGGGTCAATTAGGATCACAGGGTCAATTAGGATCACAGGGTCAATCAGGAATCATTTAGTACATACAGCCATAGTGCGTATTCTCATTACACTCGATATACTAGTGAGTCAGTATAGTCAGTGTAATCCTATGACATGGATAGTCAGACAACAGAAGGTCATACTCCGTGTAACAGACATAGATAGTAAGACAAAAGAAGGTAATACTCAGTGTAACAGACATTTATAGTTGGTATATTCATTATAGTTGGTCAAGACATAGTCACTAGTCATTATGGTCAGTATAGGACTTAAGGTTAGTATGGTCAGTAGAGTCAGTAGAGTCAGTAGCACTAATATCATTAGTTATACTTTATTATGTTCTTTCAATACATTTAATATGGAACAAACCAGACTAGCAAAATTAAGCAGACCAATGATTCAAAATGATTCAAAAAGATTCGTACTTACGACTTCCTAAAAATTGTTAAGGACCAAGGATTTGAAATAACCTGTTAATGAAAAATCTTTATTAAGTATTTAAGAAAAAAACAGTAATTTGTGGAACTATTGGGCTGTTGAATTTTGCTTAGTGTGGTTTGAACATTTGGCTTCGGTGACATGAGTAGTTTTGAAAAAGACTGTTTACTAACTACTAATACTAACTACTACTTACTCACTACAGATAAGAGACTACTACCAACTACTAACTGCTAATACTAACTACTACTACTACTACTACTAACTACTACTACTAACTACTACTTACTCACTACAGATAAGAGACTACTACTAACTACTAACTACTAACTACTAATACTAACTACTAATACTAACTACTACTACTAACTACTACTACTAACTACTAACTACTAACTACTAACTACTAACTACTACTACTAACTACTACTACTAACTACTACTACTAACTACTAACTACTAACTACTAACTACTAATACTAACTACTAACTACTAACTACTAACTACTAATACTAACTACTAACTACTAATACTAACTACTAACTACTACTTACTGTCTTTCAAAACTACCCAGACCAACACAACAGAATGGTTCAAACCAGGGCTAGCAAAATCAATCAACCAAACCAATACGTTTTACAATCACCATTACTATTCTATTGTGACACTTAGTATGACATTTACTATGACAGCTTACCTATACACATTTTCAGATTCTTGTCAACGTCTAGTGCTTACTTATTGTTTTTGGAGGATTATTGTCTATAAGGAAAGTATTGGTGTTGGGGATAATTATATCGGGCATATAACAAGACCAGTGATACAGTCTTTTTTTTTTAAAAACTATTCAAACCAGGTGGCTAACTGTTTAGAACCAGAACTACCAAAATTAGACAAACCAATAACTCAAAAAAGGTTTTTTCTCCTTCTCTCAGTGTTATAAACCAAATGACGGAATGTTTCATACTAACTCTCATTAGAGCATTCAATATCCTGAGCTCTTAAATCTAGAGACTAGTTTGAATGATTTTGAAAAATATTGTACTTGGGTCTGTGGAATTATTACTGCTTCTTATATTCGTTAATGGTTCCTCAAGAAAGGATCAAAGTGGCTTTACTTTTGAGAGAAACTCTCCACCAGAACAAAAATCTCCACCAGAACAATGGGAAGCATTGTAATGGAATGTTCGAAAGAGGCCATCTATGCATGAAGTGCTCTGATAGTCAAAAACACCAAAATACCATTGTAACCATATTTGGACTGAGAGGCTTCATAATACCTTCATAATACCTTTATAGCTGGGGCCCTACCTATGGTGGATCTAACATACTTACTAATAATGTTACTTCACCTCCATAGATACCGTGCCTTTCAAACTATTCAAACTAGGGGAAGAAAAAATGTTGGAACAAGAACTAGCAAAAGTAAATGAACCAATATTGAAAAAACCGTCTCGTACCCCTTCACACAGTCTTTATACCAAACGTCATAATGTTCCAAAGATCAACTTTCATTAGAATTTTTATTAGAATTTGATATTCTGAAATCTTAAATCTGGACGTTGGTTTGATTAGTTGTAAAGAGCACTGTAGTTACTTCTTCTCCATAAATAGTTACTAAGCAAATCAATGTAATGGAGCAGATTTACCAGGACATAATGACAATTAATAATTACACTTTTAATGGGGAAAGGTATTAGTCCATAGTATATTAGTACTGAAGGACGCTATAGCAGTAGTAGTAGTAGTAGTAGTACGGTACTCTACTTGCACAGTGTAATTATGTTAAGTAGTCAGTAGCTCTATTTGTAGTAGTACTAGTTGTAGTACTATCTGTAGTACTAGGAGTAGTAATACCTTTTTGTTGTAGTTCTGATTGTTGTAGTCTATTTGTACTACTATTTGTAGTAGTAACATCATAGAAAATAAATGATATGTATAAAAGATATATTGATGGAATGCCGTATACAGTGGAAGTTGCACTTACTGTTTGAGAAGGGCCCCTTTTGATTACATGAATTTGCTTCTTCTCCTTTACATTTCTTAGTACCATTTATACTAGCTGCTGCATTATTTATTATGCTTTTAATGGCTTTAGATATTGATGGTTCTTTCAAATTCTTTTTAAGGGATGAAAATACCAATGAATACTATTTGAAGTGAACTGTTGTGGTGTATTTCTTTTATTGATTCATAGCAGCAACAAATGTTTTTTGCTTAAATACCTCCACTAATTTTTTATTGATATATATATATGTTTTGACTTGGAACGAATTGAACCTTATGTTATAGAAAAAGGGATGTAGTAGTACTAGTTGTAGTAGTACTATTTGTTTTAATACTATTAGTAGTAGTACTATTAGTAGTAGTACTATTTGTAGTACTAATATTTGTTGTGGTACTATTTGTATTTACTTTTTGTAGAAGTACTATTTGTAGTAATACTAATTGTAGTTATAATAATTGTAGCTATAGTTCTTTTTTTATTACTATTTGTAGTACTATCTGTTTTAGTACTAGTTGTAGTGGTAGTATTTGCTTTAGGACTAGTTGTAGTACTAATATTTGTAGTAGTACTAGTTGTAGTACTAATATTTGTAGTAGTAATATTTGTTGTAATACTATTAGTAGTAGTAGTATTTGCTGTGGTACTGTTTGTAGTTCTTTTTGAAGTACTATTTGTAGTAGCTCTTTTTGTAGTAGTTCTTTTTCAGTACTATTTGTAGTGGTAGTATTTGCTGTAGGACTAGCTGCTGTACTAATGTTTGTAGTACTAATATTTGTAGTAGTACTAGTTGTAGTACTAGTTGTAGTACTATTTGTAGTAGTACTATTTGTAGTACTAATATTTGTAGTGGTACTTTTGTAGTAGTACTATTTGTAGTACTTGCATATGAAATTCGTTTGAATCCTCAACAGACAATATCATTGAACATCACAAATTTGAAGAGATACAACGAAGCATCCAACAAACATGCTCACATATCATTGTTCGAGATAGATGATATTCTTAACAATTTAAACGATATTGAAAGAATCAGAAGAATTCATCAACACCCATCGTTTATCAAAATGAAATGGAAAAATTCGGTTATCAACAGAAGAATCAGTCTAAACGACTACAGCGAGATACCAATGGAATACAGAAGGATACCAAGGAATACAGAAGGATACCAAGGAATACAGAAGGATACCAAGGAATACAGAAGGATACTAATGGAATACAGAAGGATACTAATGGAATACAGAAGGATCTTAGAAAGATAACTTGAAGAAGATGACAAAGTACATCTTAGAGGAGTTACTCTTAACTCTACAAGAGGACACGAAGAACCTGACTTTACTGAAGACACGCTTAGTATAAGAAAAGATCAAGACCAAGTAATACCCAGAAACCCAAGAGGGCTTAGAATTAAAGACCCTCAAGATTGACAGGAAGAAGGAATGGAAATTGAACATGAACATGAAGAACAAATTTCTTATTCTTCTTATATTTTTAATTAAATTAAAAATAAAAATTTTAATAAAACTTTTTTACGCGTGTGGATGTTTAAACCCTGTTCTGGTCGATCAGAACGACCTCCATTCCTTTATGCCGGACTAGTCTATATAAGGTGCTATGGTTCCTCCTTGAAGAATCATCGGCGAATGAACATAGTAAACAGAGTACTTGACGTAACCGTAACATAACATATAGTATAGTATAGTATAGTATAGTATAGTATAGTATAGTATAGTATAGTATAGTATAGTATAGTATAGTATAGTATAGTATAGTGTAGTATAGTGTAGTATAGTATAGTGTAGTATAGTGTAGTATAGTATAGTATAGTCTTTTTCAAAACGATTCAAATCATACCAGTAAATAAATCAAGCCAATAATTTAACAAAGTTTATAAGAAAAGCATCGAATCTTGTAGTAAGCTCGACTGGCCGAATAGCGCCCTACACTTCCTGCTGTTACAGGACAATCATCCAAATTGCAAACCGGAAAAGGTTCTTTCAAGGTAACAGTCATTGTGTTTCTTTAACAAGGTGATTTTGTTGAGTACATTTTACTTGACAATAAGTATCACTCTAAGAGGAGGAAGATGTTAGACTTGAGATTTATCTAAACTCGATAAAGGACCTTCAGACGATCAGCATGAATATATTTGTAGTGGTACTTTTTAATGGTACTAATTGTTGTAGTACTGTTTGTTGTAGTACTATTTGTAGTACTATTTGCTGTAGTACTATTTGTTGTACTATTGGTAGTACTATTGGTAGTATTACTATTTGTAGTAGTACTATTTGTAGTAGTACTATTTGTAGTAGTACTATTTGTAGTAGTACAGTGTTATTCGAATCGATTCAGACCAGCGCGACAGTACAATTCACATCAAGAAGACAGAATGATTCGGACCACACTAACAAAATTAAACAAACCACTAATTCACATCCTTTCAAACCAAATAGCGTAATGCTTCACACCAACTTTCATTGGATTCCATTTCATTGGATTCCAATATTTGGCTTGAAAAAATGTGCTAAGGGGTACGATACTTTGTGAATTATTGGTTTGTTTAATTTTGCTAGTGTAGTCTTAATCGTTTTGTCGTGTAGGTCTGAATCGTTATATTGCGCTGGTCTAAATCGTTTCGAATAACACTGTACTATTTGTAGTACTGTTTGTAGTACTGTTTGTAGTACTGTTTGTAGTACTGTTTGAGGTACTATTTGTAGTACTATCTGTTGTAGTTTTACTTGGTGTGGTGCTGTTTGTAATGATACTATTTGTTAGACTCCGGTTACCCCAGGTACTCTAGTTACTATGTTCATTCGCCGATGATTCCTCAAGTGAGCAAACGGAGCTGCTTTTTTAGTGTTTTCAAGTGTAGAGCTCGCTACGAAACAACTCCTTAGCGATCATTGTTTTAATCACCTCGGCTCATTCTGCTACTCCGTACAATGAACTGAGGCGGAGTAGAAGTCTGAATAGAAAACTAAAAAAAAAAACAATAGCCATTGTATCAGGCAGAGAGGTTTCATAATATCTTAATATCTAGGGCACTACCTATGGTGGATCTAACACTATTGTAGTACTATTTGTAGTACTATTTGTAGTACTATTTGTAGTACTATTTGTATTACTATTTGTATTACTATTTGTTGTACTATTTGTAGTACTATCTGTTGTAGTTTTGCTTGGTGTGGTACTATTGATAGTACTATTGGTAGTACAAGTACTACAAGGAGATCATAATAATAGCATAGAGTAGGTACATCAGTGAAATGATGTACACATAGGAACCACTAAAAAGGAAGAACTATCTAAAGTAGATCTTGTTAGATCATAAATAATGGAAATGTTATAAATAAGTCGTGGGTCTAAAGGCATTTTTTGGCTGCAAAATGCATAAGTTCAGTATTTTCTGATCTTTTGCACCCATTCATAATAAATAGCCTCATCCTGTCTCATCCTGTCTGATACTGGTCATAGACTGGTCATAGACTGATTATGGACTGATCATAGACTGGTCATGGACTGGTCATAGACTGGTCATGGACTGGTCATAGACTGGTCATGGATTGATCCTGAACTGAGCCTGAACTGAGCCTGGACTGAGCCTGGACTGAGCCTGAACTGAGCCTGAACTGAGCCTGGACTGGTCATGGACTGAGCATGGACTGGCCCTGGACTGCCTCGTGTCTTTCTTTAATTCCCCAATATCACTGCTCCTTCTTTTCCAAAACGAGATCGTCCCCTGGACTCAACTCACGGAGAGCACTTTTAATGTGAATCAATTTCCGAGCCAACTCGGCCACCGTGAACGTATTCTTGGATTCGTTATCGTTGTAGATCAAAAACCTTTTGGTGATTGCAATACCTGTAGACTTGGAGATCATTTCTGAAAGCCTCAAATAGGTATCCAATACATTGGGGGATTGTGATACCAAGGAAAAAATGGGAGTGGAGTCATCGCTCAAAATACTCCCGAACTGGTTGAATATGCTCCGTCTTAAATCTTGTGCCAATGCTGAAACGCTGGCCTCGTCCGCCTGTGTAGGAATCTCAATATGGTGGTGTTTGATCTCAATGGGCTTGGATACATAAGCCACATCATGCTTGCCATCGATATGGTAACGGAACTCGTAGAATCCACTATCCCAAAAGAGTTTTTCACCGCTGAAAAGAAGGCTTCCACTGGCCTCTTCGCCCGTATACGTCCATCTGTTTTGCGATGAGATCAAAGTCTTGTACCGGGAATAAGACAGCTGGGTGATCCGGTAAAGTCCCACCCAGTCGTATTTGGAATGGCTGTTGGGGGCCTTGAACTTAACAGAAATGGCTTCTCCAACATAAAATGACGGGAAGTCGGTCTCAATTTTTTCAGTCTTTTGCTCGATACCTTGATTGGACTCTTTGCTGGACTTTTGACTGGGCTCCACCTCCAAAGTATAGTCGCAATTCAGGAAGTACCTGCTCTGGGATAACTCGGAAATGGACTGTTTCTGATCATCCTTGACTCCATCATTGAGGAACTTGTCAAAAGACTCGAGGAAAAACGAGCTGGATCTCTTCTTCTTTGTTTTCTCAAACTCAGGTGTCTTTTTCGATAAACTCTCGGGGATAAAGTGCTTTTTGAGAGTCTTGGTCACTCCCGAATCTTTCATCACCTCTGTTTCTCCATACACATTGATCATGTGCAACTTCTCGATGAAGTTGATGCGGAAAAAGTTGTTGACGGTCCATAACAAGCAAAGAAGTATATTGTCCAAGGTAGGAATAATAAGTGTGATACCCATGACTCCACACATTCCAAATACTTGTTCTGGGTTGTTCAAGTAACGGTAGATACCTGCTTTGGTCAACTGGGATCTCTGGGGCATCAAGGACGATTTGGGGATAAAGAAATCACCGTAGAACCAGCCAAAGTAGCCAATAGAGTCAATGATATTAAAGTTAATCCAGATTTGTGTCACCACAAGAATCACACCAAAGAAGACTCTTAAATAGAAATGGTTGACTGCCAATAAATCACCAGAAAACTGCGCCTTATTCAAAAACTTGTACAAGTTCAAGCCAAAAAAACTGGAGTAGGTCAAGTTGATCAATGAGTTATAAAGAATGGCAAAGTTGTTCAAGGAATTCTCTACCGGGATGGAGTTGGCAAGGTAGAACTTGGAGAAGACCTTGAATTTCGACTGCAAAAACAATACCGTATTGATCAGTACACATTCCAAAGCTTTGATGAGAATGGCCAAGTAAAAAAGTAACTGAGTGACGAACTTAACATTGGAACTGGATATAGATGCAAGAATAGGAATAAGCACGGAATATGTCAACACATTGATCAAGTTAATAAAATCACTGGCCCTTAATAAATTGAAGTTGGCTAACCCCACCAAAGGCTTCATGTTCTGAAAATGCATCAAGTCCTTAATCTTAATAAGCTTCAAAAGCCCCGTTTCACTGGGTGAAGGACCATAGATCTTATCAATGTGAGGATTCTCAATATAATGCAAGAATACCATCTGAAGAAAATGCCCAAAGATGGCCACGGTAAGCACAAGGTACGACTTGGCTATAAGGGCAAAGCCATAGTAACCAATATACCCAATGGAGTACATGGGGTGGGGGAACATCTCAAACACTCCATCAAAAATCAAATCCTCATTATTGATTTGCCGGAAAAAGAAATCTCCCCAGTACCATGCATAATCCTTAATGGTGTTATGAGCATTGACCTTAACCCATAAATTAAACAAAATGAGCAGAACACCTAACCCCACGCGAGCCCATGAGAGAGTGGAGTCCCCGCGCATAAATTGATAATCATCATCAATACAAATTGCAACCACTAAACACACGAAAGCAGTGAAATCCTGCATCAAAATCAAATCCACCACTTTACGGAAAATCAACCACGTGTTGAAATCCACAGGGTACTTTTGAATCCGGTATTTCTTTCCCATTTGCGTTTGAACCTCGGTTTTGACTATACGCAGCACAAGCGAAGTGTTGCTCTCTTGAAACACTTTGAGGTTCTCTGCCCACTGCACAAGGCGGAACTTGTTACTTTGCTGATTGAGCAAATACCCAATGCCAAAGTTGTAGGAAAGCCGCCAAAACACATAGAGTCCCGTGAACACCTGGATCCGAGTTTTGGATTCGGCGGCCCAGAAAACTAGCGAGTTGGCTATCAAAAGCGTGACAATTACGATTTCGAACATGGACTTGCGGACCGTGGGGTCGAAAAGCGTCTTGACCATATCATGGGTCTCAGGAACCGAAAAGGTTTCTCCTTTGAAGGTGATGCCTTTGCGCTCCGACATTCTGCTATGAAACACTGGTATAAACGGAGCAGTTGTGGCGTCTGGAAAGTGCTGCTCAGCCGTGTGGCCACTGTGTATGTAAGTCTATCCACGTGATGCGTCACGTGTGAAAACAAATATAATGGTCACGTGAGTAGTAATGTTTCTAGTAACGTTTCTCGTCTAAAACTAGTCACGTGTATGTCACGTTATCCCACCCAAGTCACGTTATTTTAGATCACGTGCAGTAAGTAATCCTTTCCCTCTAATGTTTGTTTTTTTTTTTGTTTTTTTTTCACGTCTACCTATGTTTCCGGTGACGATTTAGCTTCAGGATGGTCCAGTAGATTAATTGAAGTCTGCAAAGAAAACAGTGGGAAAAAAAAAGGCGTATATCCAACTTTACAGTGGCACTTATATAGTTGGCAGGATTTCAGGGCTCAAAGTGCATGTGATTTTGGCCGGGGAATTGTGCAGGATCCTCACCGTTGGGCCAGCAGCACACACACACACCTCCAGGCAACGACAACATACAGGAAAGAAGAAAAGGGAAAACCTCTAGTTTAGTAAAGCAGCCAATCGACTAGTCAAACGAGTCAAATGCTACATGGAATTTAACCTGTATATTTATTACCTATAAACTAGCATCTTATAGATGCATCAGCAAACCACACAGAACCAGGAGACACCAGCTAAGCCTAAGCAACACCAGCTAAGCGATGCACGACCATAGCAGCTCTCTTATGACTAACCTACTATTATTTCTTTCCATCATCATCGTCTTTAGGAGCCTTCAACACAACATACAAGGCATGCATAATACCGGGAAGGTAAAGGAAGAGGCACAAGACAACATTAATAATCATGGGCGTTTTGGACTCTGGGCTTGCATAGTACACGGCCATAAAGGGAAGAATGAAAGCTAAAGTTAGTGGGGTTGGAAAAGACTTGGATCTAGGTACATACACAAAAGAACCTTGGAGAACTGGTCAGAAGCAACTGGTGTGTCTTCGGTGACACTAAAACGGTTTTGGTTGTTAGCGATTGGACCAGAAGACATGGTGATTAGATAGCAAAAGGAATGAGTGTAGAGATAAGAACTAGAGGGGGCAGGAATGGCCGCTTTATATACCACGATGGAATCACAAAACCGTTTTGCCACCCGGTGTTTTGTGCTCGCCTAGTTTTTGTGTTGTACCAGCTGCAGCCACAAACGGACGGAAATACAAAAGGACGCAAGTACAAAAGGATACAAAAGTACAAAAGGATACAAAAGTACAAAAGGATACAAAAATACACAAGGACGCTGATGGACACAAAAGCACCACCATAATTGTACGGACACAATTATATGGACACAATTATATGGACATATTTGTATACTGAAATACGGCCATGAATGGGTACATGATCTTTGTCACATGACTAACTTATTGAAAGATTTTTTTTTTTTTTTTTTGCATTGAGTGATTGATTGGATTGTGATTGATTGAGTGATTGAGTGGTTGTTAGGAGATTTGTATATTGTGTACGTCCTGCATATTACTTTTTTTTTTTTTTTTTTTTGGTTTTTTTAAATTTTAAAAAAAAAAAAAAAAAAACCTACTAAACTAACTATGAATAATGAATTTATTATGGGACTATTTTGAATTGTGTATCAAACAATTTTTGGTTTGTGAGGTATTCGGTTTTAGGGCTCTCTTTTTTCTCAGATCTGCAGGAATTTGCACCCAGTTAAGACAATACTACTTAATAAGTGCCAAATGTGACCACCATAGATACCATGGAGTCGGGAAAAAGAAAAGAAAGAAAGAAAAGAAAGAAAGAAAGAAAGAAAGAAAGAAAGAAAGAAAGAAAGAAAGAAAGAAAGAAAGAAAGAAAGAAAAAAGAAAACAAATTGAATAAATAAATAGATAGATAACTATATCATCCCCTCTTCAAGGAAATGCTTCCCCTGTTCTATATACAACGTTTGTGAAGTGTGCTATGAAGTGTGCGAACTGGACTGCAAGACCACTTTATGGACAAGGTATGTGAATCTTTATTATAGCCTCCTGAATCCAATAGATTTGAGTACTTGGAAGAATCTAGTCTTGGAATATGGATGTACTTTTCCCTTGAGACTCCTCATGCTCGTGTGGAGTCAATAAAAGTTGATCAATGAGTCAATATTCAAATTGATTGAGTTAGAGTCGAAAAAACCATGGCCATTGGAGTGTGTCATAAATACTCCCTAAGTCAAGCTAAAGCTTATAGGATTGGTCAAAAGACATGGATATGATTAACTTGGATTTGAACATTAACATTAATATTAACGTGACCAAGAAAAACCAGAAGGATATGCCTTTAACACCAAGAGATCCGTGAACCTTATACTTTCTGTCTAATAAGGTACTCTATCTATATTCTCCATATGAAATTCTGTTTTATCCTCTCAGGTCATGTGTCAGGTCTGGTGTCAGGTCTGGTTCCAGGTCAAGTTCCAGGTCTGGTGTCAGGTCTGGTTCCAGTCAGGTAACTTTCCATCCACAGAAGGAGTAGGGCTCATAGAAGTATTGGAGAATGCTTTGTGCTTCTGCTCGAACATATGCATAACCTTTTCAAGAGACGCATCCAAGAGATAGAACGACAATAAGTTTTCTTATCTATCGAAAGAGAGTTGAGTTGAGTTCCGCTTTTGGAGAAGCTTATTAATGATCTGATACATTTCTTTCCTTTTTTTTTTTTTTTGTTCAAAGAGTTTAATCTCTGAATCAAAGCATTGATAATGACTTTGGGAGATCCAAGTTCATCCTCCCTCCCCCCCCCCCCCCCCCTCCCTTCCTACCTCCCTACCTCCCCACCTCCCTTCTTCAGGCACTTTATCGCTTTCCAAGGGAATTTTGTTCTCCGCTGTCTCTATTAAGAGAGACCCATAGAACAATACATCCTCTTGCTCCACATATCTCCTGGGATATTGTTGATATATATATATATATCTGGCGTGATGGTCTTGTCCAAGCTCCTCATTAAATATAATACCAATATGTGGGAAAGTTCAATTAAGAACTGAGTCATAATCGAGGTCTACGATGAATATGGGCTACGATTTTCACTGATCAGTTCCGGTATCAGTTCCGGTATCAGTTCCGGTATTAGGCCAGCTCATTTAATATTCAAGGAGCCATTTGTGGAAGATGTTCATTCAATGATTGATATTGGTATACCTTTCTTTAAGTGTATTAGGAAGCGTCATTATACTTTTATCCTATTTTTCTGGCCCGTGCCTTGAAGGTACATGGAGGAGGACTTGAAGGTACATCGAGGAGGACCTGAAGTCAAGGCCGATGCTCCTTTGGTTGTGGAGTACACGCAAGAAAACGTGGACTTGTTAAGAGAAGGATGCAGCAACTTGGCCAAGCATATTACCAACGCTAAGGCCTACGGTTTGCCTGTGGTTGTTGCCATCAACAAAATGTCTTCTGACAGTGACAAAGAACAAGAGGTTATCCATGAAGAGGTCTTAAAGACTAGAGCTGTGGATGCCATTGTGTCTAACCACTGGGAAGAAGAAAGACAAGGAGCTGTTGAATTGGCCAAGGGAATCATCGAGGCCTCCAACTCCATTGACAAGGACTTCCGTTTCTTGTACGACACCAAGCCAAGTGTGAAGGAGAAGATCACCACGATTGTCAAGGAGAAGATCACCACGATTGTCAAGGAAATGTGCGGAGCTGGAGAGGTGGAATTCTTGCCTGAGGCACAAAAGAAGATTGATCTCTACACCAAGCAAGGATTTGGTGACTTGTCAATCTGTATTGCCAAGACACAATACTCGTTGTCTCACGATGCAGCATTGAAGGAAGTCCCAAGTTGGTTTATGGGTAAATTCAACAGTGGACATTGATCGTCAGTTCATTACTGACTTCATTTAAGTCAAGGGCTACAAGCTGTTTCTTCAGCAGCATTCACTTTTGGCCTTATATGAACAAGATTTACGGGGTAGAAGTCGAGAAAGAGAAGAAAGTAAAGAGGCAAATTATAGGGAGGTAAAGAGAGAAAAGAGGGAATAGAGAGGGAAGGAAAATGGTAGTGGAGATGGTGGTGAAGATGGATGTGCGGTGGTGCGGTGGTGCGGTGGTGCGAAGGGAGAAAAAAAACTTCATCAATATTGGTGACTTTGAATTTCAATGTATCTCTTGACTTGAGATACTCAAAACATTCTTTATCATCTATTCATGGTACAAACTCTTTACTGGAAGTATCGCAATTCTCTATACCCTTCTGCAAAGAGTCTTATAATAATGCCACCACACCATACTCCATAAGCCATACACTTTACTGACTAAAGTACATGGCATCCTCTATACCATCCTCTGTACTATACTCTATACTATACTCTATACCATACTCTATACCATACTCTATACTATACTCTATACCATACTCTATACCATACTCTATACCATATTCTATACCATACTCTATACCATACTCTATACCACTCTATACCATACTCTTTACTGACTATTCTACACTGACTATAAAATGTCAACAAGACTCTACCAGAGTTTCATTAACTGTCAGAGAAGATTTGTATGACACTATGAATAAGTCTTTGGAATTGAATCTTTTGGGTTGGTAGTTCCCACTGACAAGTACTTTAGGACCAAACCAAGAAAACGTCTTTATGTTCGGTCGCCATACGCTCTGGACCCTATTGAGCTTGGAAGGCAGAAGAGAGACTCATCAATACGTGCTACTATGTGTACTAGGACGGTACCAGTGTAGAATTGATTTCGGTGGAAACGATCAGTAGCAATTTCTATGATATGGAGATCTATTTATTAGCTTATGACCCGGAATCCCGGAACCCCAAAAACCTCGTGCCAAAAATTCCATTCAATTAGAGTACTTGGAGAATGAACAAGTTAATTGTCTTAACCTACTAAAAGATGGACAGTGATGGACAGTAATGGACGACCATAGACAACCATAGACCACCATAGAGATGATAGATGGTGATGGACAATGATGGAAAGGTCGAGAGCTTAAAAAGAGTGTTCAACTTGTGGTGCTGGTGTAACACACGATTGAAATGCACAACTAAGGTGAATCAAAAAAAAAAAAAAATGAAAATGAAAAAGAAGGAGACAAAGCGGCTTAAATAAGTTTGAGAGAAACTTGGCATTGAAAATCTCTCCACTACAACAATTGTAATGGTAAGCATTGTTGTAGAATATTCAAAAAGACACCATCATAGTACTTCATACAATGATGGCCGTGACACGAGTATCTGGATGAGTCAAGGTTGGTAGAGCAGGCAAAGGATGTGGAGAGGTGAAGAAGTGAAGAACTGGAGAAGTGAAGAACTGGAGAAGTGAAGAACTGGAGAAGTGAAGAGCTGGAGAAGTGAAGAGGTATAGTAATATAGAGACGTACGCTCGCTGGAAGGTGCGACTCTAAAAACGCGTATTACTGCCAAGTCACCTGAACTTAAACCTTAAGCGAACCGAACTTTACTTGAACCTGAACCTGCACCTGCACCAAATACAAACCACCGAGACCAAGACCAAGACCGAGACCAAGACCAAAACTCATATGACTCAGGTGTCCCAGGTACTCACAGGTTTAACCAATCTTTATGCAGAGACCAAACGGAAGAATGTGGGGGTTCGCCTGGCTATAGAACTGGCTCAACATGAAGCCTCCAAACTCCTGCTTTCTATCCCCATCTCCAACCTTACGCAGCCTATAGTGAATACTTTATGTGCCCCATTTATTGTTGGTTTGGACCCGAAAAACCCTAAGATGTTGGCCTCGGCTATGACCTCTTTGCAAATGCTTGCGGCCTCGGGCTCATTGTCTGAAAAAACATATATTGATACTTTGACTGCTCTACATACGGCCGTGCCATCTCTAGCAGTGGATATGCAGTTGAAGACACTCCAGATACTTCCTATTTTGGTGATTAACTATGATCTCCAACGAAATGACTTTTTATTGGTGTTGAGTGTGGCTGCTTACCTTGTTAATTCGTCCAATGTCATGGTTCTGAATACTGCTGCTGCTACATTGCACCAGATCTTATCCTCACTCTTTGAGAAGTTAGACAAACAAAAGGAAATATTGACCAGTGGTTCTGATCATGTTACTGAAGACATGTGGATGTGCTGTCACGTGACCACTGACTTATGCTACATCCTAAGTTCACAGCCTATGGTTTACTTCAATAAGGAGGTGCATTTTTCGCTGGATTTCGCTTTAGAGATGTTGGAAAATATCCTCCATGTCAATGGCCGTCTTTTTGTGGTCCCTGACTTGATGCATGTACTTAAAGAGAAGCTTTTCCCTGCTCTTCTTGCAAAAGTACACACTACAACCCACTTCTCGACGTTTGTGCGATGCTGCAAACTTTTATATTCGTTGGCTGGCTTTTCTGATTTGGCTGATGAAACCCTTGCGTTTTTATCTTATACAAATGGCTTGGCCTTGGCGGAGTCAACTCCTCTTTGGCAACTGGTGGTGGTGGTGGAGCTCTACGGCTTGATTCTTCTGGACTTTACCCGAGTGAAGATCTTATATGAGAAAGGAGCTCTGAACATTGATGATATTTTCTCTGTTTTTGTTCGAATCTTGAACTCCCACTCGTTCCTGCTTAATGGATACGCCTTGTTTCTGAACAAAATCACGGTTCCTGTGGAAAACGGCCCTGTGTTATCCAAGAAATCTTCCTTGAAGGTCCAGGTGATTGACCATCTAGATAAGACGGACCCTCCAGGTGTGCTTCCGGACTTGTACATGGCCAATTTAGTGCTCAATGGAGTCTTAACCTTTGCGCATGGAGTGTCCAAGTTCGTCACAGCCTTATCTTCGGATTCTGTTGATCCAGAGACTTTGGAGGCCGAGGTGGAATTCATAACATCGCTCAACGAGTCCATTTTCCCTCAAGTCATTGGTCTTTTCCAAAAATTCATCTATTCGGCCATGACTTTGGACTATTTTCACATGACCATCCGTTACTTACAACGCTATACGCATGCCATTGGATTACTAGGGCTTTCGAAACAAAGAGATGAAGTTCTCCTATTATTAGCACACTGCATCATGACTTCGGCCCAAGAAGAGGTCGTTCCTGCACCCACACAAAACACCAACTTGTTGGCATTAGGAGGCTCGATTGTCGAGTCTCTCAGTTCTACCATGCAAGGCACAGTTTCCGAAAAGGGCGAAAAGAAGACTTCTCAGGATCCAGAATTCAAGGCTCGCACTTTCAACTCTAGACAAGTGCTTTGTTTACGTGCAATGATCAAATTAGCCACATCTTTAGGGTCAACATTGCATTCTTCATGGCACGTGATCTTAGTATCTTTCCAATGGGCAGAATATTTCATCAATGGTCCAGAAACTGGAGGTTCGGGACGTCGAGAGATGTCCAAATTCAACGTTGAGCCTATTCTTTCATCTTCCGATATGGAGGGCGTGAAAACACTGAAGTTGCGCTTCTTTGAAAATGTTTCACAGTACCAAGAATCGTCTTTGACTGAATTGGTGCAGGCACTCATTGATGTGTACGAAGACAAAGAAGCCAAAGAAGCCAAAGAAACCAACGAAACCAAAGAAACCAAAGAAACTAAAGAAACTAAAGAAATCAACGAAACCAAAGAAACCAAAGAAACCAAAGAAACAGAAATTTGTCCCTATAACAAGTCTTACTTCCTAAATATGCTCACCAAAATTGCCAAGCTTGATTATGTCAATTTTCCCTTCTACGACAGCAAAGTACGGGACTTGATCTCGGACTTTTTTTGCCGGATCAGCACAGACCGAGCATCTGCTTACGAAACAAGAGCATACATTGTGGAGCGTTTCACGGATATCATTGTTCAGGTAACAAAAAGAGAGTTCCGAAAACAATCTGTAGGGACAGCCGAACTTGTGGCCCAGAAATCCGTTTCTGCTTTCAACAACTTCCTTGAACGGCTTCTTGCGCTTGGAACCCCCAAGGAATATTTGGTGCTTAACTGTGAAACAGAAATGCACTTGACCATTCTCTCCACACTCCATGGTCTCATTGACGAATACGACAAGTATTATCAGAACTCATGGGAAATGGTGTTCCGGATCTTGAACACGGCTTTTGTTAAGAATAGCACCGAAAATAAGAATTTGGTGGAAAAAATTCAGAGCTTGATCTCCACGTCTTTTGATACTTTGAAGTTGATTCTTGATGAATTCACTACTTCATTGCCTTTTAATCAGCTCAAGTCGTTGATCGACTCGCTCATGAACTTCTGTTCTCAGACTTATGACCTTAACATCTCGTTTAGTGCTGTGAGTTATTTCTGGTTAATCAGCGACTGTATCAATAACGGTGGAAGAAACGGACAAGAGAATATGAAAATTGGGGATGGATTGGAAATTGACGAGATATGTGACATGTCACAACTTAAGGTGTTCATTTCTGGTTCCCAGACAGGCACTTCTGTCTCGTACCAGGCTCTTACAATCTACCTTCTTGCCCAGCTATCCACATTATCTACTGATTTCAGAGATCAGGTGCGTGAAGGAGCTATTCAGACGTTGTTCCAGATTATTGATGTTCGTGGAAAACAACTTTCTTCATGGAACCTCATCTATGACATTGTGTTTCCTGCACTACTCAATGTATCCGAGCCGCAAGGACTGATCTCTCGGAAAAGTCTTGTGGATAGCTACAATTTGACGCTTTCTGGCTTGGTTTCAATGTACTCAAAGTATATGACCAATTTCCAGGAGAACCCAGAAATCACCAAAAAGTTCTGGACCAGGATGATATCGTACCTTACTCAGATTCTCCAGCTCCATTGGAACGAATTGGACTTTACGGCATTTCAGTCGCTACGAGATGTGTTGATGTCTTTGAAACAGGTGGAACATGTGCCCCATAGTATTGTGGAGCTTTTGTTCGATTTCTGGGCCTCTGTTTCCATCAACTATGACTTTGTGCAGCCCGAATACCAGGAATCCCTTGCCATCTATAACCAGACGTTCCAGATCTTGTACAGTTTGATGGGTGAATTGTCCATGGACCAAGCAGCCCGGGCTATGGTGATCATGAACAAGTGTGTGAAATATCCAGTTTTGAAGCCGGCCATGAGTGATGAAAGTCGTCCCAGCAACCTCCAGAAAGCTGTATTTGAGAACCTCCAACGCGTTCTTGAAACAAGTGGAAATAGAAACATATGTGCTCTTGTCACGCAACAATTGGCAGAGATCTCTGTGTTTCCATATGGGATCAAGTCTCGTATTGAGAAGAAGTTGCAGAGCAAGTTTGAAGGTAAATTGAAGATCCCTTCTTTTATTGCAGTGAGCCAGCTTTCCATCAATCTCATTTCCATCAGTTTACATCGACTTCCCGAAATGGCAGACTTATTGGGACCCCAGTTCCAGCTTGGAAATATCATCCGCAGTTTACTAGAGGCAGTGTACAACCAGGAACCAGAAACAGAGCCCAATGCAGATGAACTTTGGGTCAAGAGCAATGATATTATTGCACAATTGGTTCTTCGGCTCATGGACGAGGATCTTCATGCTTTAGAAGATAATCGGCGTGTGTGGCAGTTACTTATGGAGTGTCTCTTGGCCAATTTCAGTGGTAATAACGGAGATTACGATGTGAAGCAATATGAAAAGCTAGCAAGCCGTATTCTTCCTCAGTTCTTTTACTGTGGTCACCATGACTTGATCCGGGAATTTGTCTCGCAAGTGTACCTCCATTCCTATGTGTACGAGGCCAATCAAGTGGAGAAGGAATTGATGGGAGAAAAGAATGATGGAGAGGTACTTTCTGGATACTACAGATTAAGTGGGTTTGAGTTTGAAGAGAGTTTTGGAAGCACAGAAAAGTGCAAAGTCAAAGAAAATAGAGAGATGCGGTTGAAGTGCTTGACACAACTACTTGAGTTCCCCAAAGAAGGTGGGTTTAGTAGCCAGGTCACTAAGGAAATGCTTTTGACCCGTGTGGCTTTTAGTCTCCGCCGGTTTGTTGCCGATGAACGACTTATTGGGAACAAACCTTTACCCCAGATCCAGGAACAAGAGCTTGTGATTATTCTCAATGGCTTCTTGGGCATAGCTCGGGAGATGGACCAGGCCAAGTTACTGGGCATCATGGGACTCTTGTCACGTGGTGTAGAATATAGTGAGAGAATCGTTGGTATAGATAAACCAATGAAGGCTCTCTTGGCTTTAAGTCAGTGATGGTACAAGAAATGAAGATGGTTCAATGGGTACTCTAAATGCAGGACCATGTTTCAACCCCCAAACAGAGCCCGAAATGGTGCTGACCAACAGACTGAGGCTTTACGTTTTCTTTTTGTTTGTTTGCTTGTTTTGATTTAGATAAGTTTGATTCAAGACTTGGTATTGCATGGCGGAGTCTTTTGCATTGAACTGACCAATGATATTGGTACTATATGCAGGATATTACCATGATAGTGTTCTGAAAAAAAAAATAGAGGTTACTGGAACATGTTGAAGCTTTCATTGAACTATTACCAGCTTTCATTGAATTATTACCAAGAAGCATTGGGATGTGGGAAGGTTGGAGTGGGTCAGTGTTCATACCATGTGAAAGTGAGATCACGTGACTTTTCATTGAATTGATTTTCTACAAAGAACAAAAAAAAAATGTTTAATGGGAGGAAATCAAATTAGAATTAGAATTAGAATTAGAGTTGGAATTAGATTTAGATTTAGATTTAGATTAGGAATTAAAAGAATAAGTACAGTCACGTGACTATATGCATCGAACAAATTCGTAAAGTACATTCCCGTTTATGCAAGGCATAGTTACTTAAGGTGACTTTGGTCTATTATAAGGTTGACATTGGTGTGTGTATGCAGTTCCATACACATGCTATAAATATTTTCATCTAATTAAATTCCGTTCAGTTCCATTCCCTTCAGTATAGTCTTTGTGTAGGTTGAACCATTAAATTAGCCCTCTCTATTGTATCCCACCATATTATGGTTACCTTTGGGTGCAAGTCACGTGAGCAACTTCTTCTTCTGAGTCACCGTCCCCTTTTTCCCTAGTACTAGTAAAGCCATAACCAGATGATCCTTAGAATGTAGACATTTAAGTTTGTATATTTTTCTTTATTAACTTAATTAAGCCAAATCAGAAACAGTACTTAAAAAGAACAAGGCAGTATAAAGTGTAGTCAGTAGTCGCACAGTGTAATGGTCGCACAGTGTAATGGTCGCACAGTGTGGTCACATACTCACTATTCCACTATACTCACTACCCAGTCTACCCACTACCCACTACCCACTACCCACTATACCCACTATACCCACTACCCACTATACCCAATATACCCACTATACCCACTATACCCAATATACCCATAGTCTACCCATAGAGTATGCCCAATTAGTTTGAAGAGTATCGTTCGGACGAGTCCACGGACTATGGGGCATTCTTGGTGAAATCGCCCAAAACATTCAGTCTCTCCAACTTCAAAGATCTATATGAGAAAACCTGAAGGTTATGTTAAACTCACTGGCGATTTCCAAGGTTTCAGCTTCAAAGACAAACTTCTTCTGTGGTTTCCAGCTGACTTTAGGAACTCAAGCGTCCATGTGATTCCCTTCTGAGCTCCTTGATTTCCTTGGCTTCCTGAAGCTTGTGCTTGTGCTTGTGCTTGTGCTTTCACTAACGTAGCATTGGTGGCACAAAGGTTATAGTTACCAATATTGGCAGCGTTATTGAGCCAGTTTCCATCACCCACATCGTCCGATTGCTCCTCATATTGCTCGGGACCTGTATGGAGGTTATTCTTATTGGCCTTTTTCATCTTTTGCTGGTCCTTTATCTTTGGCTCCTTGGTACTCTTTCCAAGCATTCCAAGAAAACCCTTGGACTTGACCGAGAACTAGATCAAGACAGTAGTTTCTGGCGAAGCTGTGAAGCCTGTCAAACAATACCCTACACCATACTATATGACTATTTGACTATACTGCCGCACTCATGATATAACCCACCTTCGGCTGGTCGACCAGATCCAGGCACTTATTCTCAAGAATTGCCCCAAAACATCTTTTTTAGAGTCTTGATCGTTCTACTACTGACATGGCACTGTGGAGGGACGTCTCTATGAGTGTACAGTGGAATAGTGTACATTGAAATAGTGTACATTGAAATAGTGTACAGTAGAATAGTGTATAGTGGAGTAGTATACAGTAGAATAGTATAAGGTAGAATAGTATACAGTGTAATAGTATACAGTGTAATAGTATACAGTGTAATAGTATACAGTGTAATAGTATACAGTGAAATTGTATACAGTAGAGTATGTGGCTGTCGAGCGAGCAGGCAGTAGACCCAAAAGTCAACCACCACATATGCCCAGGCGACCATGCGAGCCAATCCTTATCCCGAAATTACCGATCAATTTAACTGACTTTCCTTAACTACTTTATTCCATCAACCAGAGGCTATTAACCTTGGAGACCTGCTGTGGATATGAGTACGACTTGGTGCGAACATTGACTCTGGAACTGAGATTGACTCTAGAATTGAGATTGACTCATTGAATTCTGATTCATGGAACTTTTGTTCCCAGACCGTGTTGCCATCTCTAAGAGAGTTGCCCATAATTGACCAACTATGGGCTTCGGGTACTCTAATCCTTCACCAGTCTTCACACATAACTTGGGAACCGTCTTGAAAATTGCTGCTCGAGGTGATATGTGAATTCTCAAGGATTGTACAGTGGTTTTCCAAAACTATTCAAACCAACTCAAGAAGTTTGGTTCAATTCAATATTACGAAATTCTTAAATTCTGGATCTGAGGTCTGGTTTGATTGGTTTCATAAAACACTGTACCCGATTCGTCTTGTAGAGGAAGCACCCTCGAGAATGGTCATGAGTAGACATGAGTGCACCTAAGAATCCAATAGAAACAAATGAAATCAGGAGGAGCCCTAGATTTGTATGAGAAATCCCATGGTAAATATATGACAAATCATCTGGGTATAATACCCATTGGTTTGGGTCTTTCGATAGGTTCATGTACCGTGAAAACTCATGGATCACCATAAACAGTATTTTTTTAATATCATTCAAACCAGCCTTCAGATTTAAGATCTCAGAATACTGTAATCTGATTTAGCTTGGTGTTTGAAACGTTAGGGGTGTCATTTGGTTTGGAAGACTCTGTGAAGGAGTACCACACTTTTTGAATTACTGGGTTGCCTGTTTTGAATAGTTCTGATTCCAAACTTGTTGGCCCCCTAGTTTGAATAGTTTTAAAAAACACTTTATCTAGTGCATGAAAGTCCTGTGAGTCTTATGTGATTTAGCTTAGGACTTGCAATTGGTTAGTCCAACAATACTGTGTATGGATGTGAAATTGACTTTGCTCACCTGATACAAAAGTAATGCCTACCACACCATTACTCTACCACTCTACTACCACTCTACTACCACTCTACTACCACTCTACTACCACTCTACTACTACCTCTTCTTAGTACTACTTCTTAACACTACTTCTTGGTACCACTCTTAGTACTACTTCTTGTACTTACTGGTGCTGATTACTACTGCTGACTAACTACCACCAGTTCTTAAAGATTTGGCTGACTACTAGAACAATAGCAAAATCAAGTTTCGATTGGTATCAAGAATAATCTTGAAAATCTCCTTCGTGGTCTTGATGTCACTGATAAGTGAGTCTTTCTGTTGCACCACGTCATCGCAGTGCGTATAGTAAGTCATTAGAATGATGAGATGTCTGAGTCAGTGAAGTAGCATCATTCAAGAGGCTACTAAACTACTACTACTACTACTAAACCACTACTAAACTACTACTTAAATACCCTATTGGTGCTCTTGATGCTTTAGTATTTTTATTGGTGTCACTTCATTACTATTGGTGCTATTTGGTTACTCCTAGTAGTGGTGTATAGACGCACTGGACGCATTATTACTGGATCACTAGAGAGGAGTGGGAGTCTAAATTGGTACGACAAAAAAATAATAAAAAATTTGGTGGAAAAACATTTAGTGGTATTATTTTGGGTGGATAAGCTTATATGAGGAATTTCACTTTGTTCCGGCCAAAACCTGATTTTTAACGTGTTGTTGTAATTATGTGTATGGAATGGAAAGCTGTAGAAAATATGCGAATCCATACATTTTTGTCAGTTCTCACTACAACCCTTTTTTCTCACCCACCCTCTTTTCTCACTCACTCTTTTCTCACCCACACTTTTCTCACAGGGCTCACAACCCTTTTTAACAAACTCCATTTAATTAATTCTTCACAAGCTCCTTAATCATCAGGATATCCATTAATCAGCATCACTATCAACATCCAAATCAACATCACTATCACTATCAACATCAACATCAACATCACTATCACTCTCAGTACAGTAATAGTAATTCCAGATCTAGACCATTTCTAGATCTATAGTTCTATTCATAGTCTTAGTTCTAGTTCAGTAGTGAATCAGTTTCACTTCGGCTCTAGTTTATCAGTAGTTTTAGTTCAGTCCAGTTAAAGTGGGTTTATCCCTAGTTCATGCCTACTTCAGGTAGTAGTATTAGTAGTAGTAGTAGTATTAGTAGTATTAGTAGTAGTAGTATTAGTAGTAGTGAGGATACTAATACACCAAAAGTCCTTGTGATAATGAAACTCAGGCTCATTTTTAAGTAAACACTCTACACTTAAATGTTTACTTATTTTGATGAAACATTCAGGTCCATACTGTTAGATCAGTACTATAGGTGGGATACTGCATACAGAGCTAGCTTTTTGAAACCTACGACGTCCAATCCCAAAATTGGCCACGTCACCATAGTACAGCAATTGATATAATGTTTAATATTGTTCGGGTGGAGAGTTTTAGGATGCTACCTTTTTTCTCATGGTTACAGAAAGTTGGCTTCAGTTCCTCTATTTGAGAGACCATCAACGAATACATGTTTAGGTTAATGTACGTTATTTAACATCCTATAATAAGAGAGGATCTCTGGATCTTGAACCATGACTACTTTATTCCCCATCACTTCTAATTGATCTGGAATTATTATTAATCTACGGGTTATGAGCCCGTGGTAGTCAGTTTCAGTAGTCAGTTTCAGTAGTCAGTAGTAGGTATTTAGTAGATAGTAGTAGTAGTAGTAGTAGT
This sequence comes from Metschnikowia matae var. maris, assembly GCA_002370695.1. Lineage (NCBI taxonomy): Eukaryota > Fungi > Ascomycota > Pichiomycetes > Serinales > Metschnikowiaceae > Metschnikowia > Metschnikowia matae. Next base: position 148,658 of record NKZH01001805.1, on the reverse strand, counting down.
AGGTAGTCAGTAGTAGTAGTAGTTAGTTAGTAGTAGTAATAGTACTAGTAATAGTAGTAGTAGTAGTAGTAGTAGTAGTAGTAGTAGTAGTATTAGTAGTAGTAATAATAGTAATAGTAATAGTAGTAATAGTACTAGTAATAGTAGTAGTAGTACTAGTAATAGTAGTAGTAGTACTTTAAGCCTACTCCGTCTGATCCTAACAATGATCATTACAAAACACCTTGAGCTAGAACAATCACCATTATTGGTCAGGTGAGGAGTTCTCGAAGGCAAGGTTTCTCTTCAAAAATTCCATAAGCCCTTCAGATTCCTTACTTTAATGATCAAATCAATGAATATATAGTAACAATTAGGCTATAACGTACTAACAAGAATCTAGCACTATATTAGTGGTGGTACCAGAGTGTACAAAAAGTACGGTAATGGTAGTATACTAGAGCAGTAGTGCAGCAGCAGTTTAGTACAATAGTAGAGTATTTCAGATTCTTGTTGGAACGTGAAGTACTAAGCTATCTTTTTTCATTGATGGATTCTCCGTTCGGGGTATCCTAGCTATTTAAATATCAAGCCAGGGGAAGCGGGGAGATGATATGATGAATGAATGAGTAATCGGCATTAAAAGGCTCGAAAAATATCTCGATGGGCCGAAGATCTATCCAGGCCGGTTCTAACATAGTAGAGTAGTAATAGTAGCAGTGGTCCTCAATTAAAGTATACTAATAGTACTATAGTAGAGCAGTAGAGTAGTAGTAGTAGTAGAGCAGTAAGAGAGCAGTAGTAGTAAATTAGTATTAGTACTATGATATCAAGAGTATAGTAGTAGTTCTTTAGCAGTAGTAGTAAGTATTATAGAGTAGTAGTAAGTATTATAGAGTAGTAGTAAGTATTATAGAGTAGTAGTAAGTATTAAAGAATATAGTGGAGTATTACAGAGTACAGTGTTTTTCTTAATTATTCAAACCAGGCGACAAATTTTCGGGACGGGAACTATGAAAATTAAACAAACCAATGACTCAAAAAATTTGGTCCCATTCGAGCAGTTTTTCACACCAAAATGGCGTAAGGTTTCACACCAATTTTCATTAGAATTCAATATTCTTAAATCTGGAGGCTCGTTTGAGCAATTTTAAAAAACACTGTAGTAATAGTATAGTAGAGTATTATAGAGTATAGTAGAGAATGGTAGAGTATTATAGAGTATAGTAGAGTATTACAGAGTATTATAGAGTATAGTAGAGTATAGTAGAGTAGTACCATAGTATTATAGTATCCAAGAGTGTGGCATTAGTAGCCCTATAGTACAGTGTTTTTCAAAAGTATTCAAACCAATAAACCAAAAAAAGGTTCGTACCGATTGGTATAGATTTTCAAACAAAATGGGGTAATTTTTCACCGGTAATTTCATTAGAATTCAATATTCTAAACATCTGAAGTCTGGAGGATTGCCCTCTCAACTTTTTGAATTATTGGCTTGTTTAATTTGTTAGTATGATTTGAATAGTTTTGAAAAAGACTTTAGTATAGAATAGTAGTATAGTCATGACGCTTTGCACTTGGGCACTTGACTCTATTGTTCAGTATCTAGGAAGTGAGAATAAATTCTTAGCCAAAAAAAGTGAAGACACAAAATCTACATCAGTTGGTGTAGTTCCCATATAACTGGTGATTTCATTGATACTATTCTTCTTCGGGATTGAATACAGAGTAGTAGTACAGTAGAATAGTACAGTAGAGTATTACAGTAGAGTAGTGCAGTAGAGTAGTACAGTAGAGTAGTACAGTAGAGTAGTGCAGTATACGAGTAGAAGTGTAGTACAGTAGACGAGTAGAAGAGTAGTACAGTAGACGATTAGAAGATAGTATGTGGTGGTAGGTACAGACTACACACTATACGCATCGGAGCAAGAGTGGTAGAGTATAATTGACGACAAAAGCATTATTATGTTAGGTGGAGCCAATAAGTTTCAACCCAGAATGCCGTGTAATATGTAACACTTAAACGGAAAACCCAAATAGGAAAGCCCAAGTCCAAAGTTCAAGTGCAATAGTGTAATTTCGCCCATTTAGGAAATAGTAGTGTTTTTCCAAAAAGCATGGGCTCGTCTTATAGGAAGGACACGTGACGGGACGCCTTATCCGCACGCCCATTTTCCCGCACATCCTTCTCCCGCACGCCAATTTCCCGCACGCCTTGTCGCACCCTGGCACACTCGGGCACAAAGGACGCAAGTGCGTGGATATTGATTATTCTAGGCTGAGCCTAATTGTGCGTACGCAGCGCGCAGCCCATTGTTCTTTCGTATTAGATCTCTTTCTCTACTGTACCTTTTTTTCCACCGGTGTTTCACCCACATATTCTACGCTACTTTTTCACCAACTCCGAGCAACCTTGTTTTGGACCAACCACCACGTTTTTATTTCCGGGCCACTTATCATTATTATTATTATCATTTCTTTTTTTAAAACTACACTTGGTCCAAACGCCTAGATTCTTGAACAAAGCCTCTTTCTGCTTAGTTCCCTTTCGAGTCTAGATCCATCTGACAGTGAACTGTCATACTGTCATACTGTCATATTGTCATACTGTCATATTGTCAACAATACAAAGTCACACTGTCATATTGTCAACAGTACAAAGATCAAGAGGCAAAGTCTACAGATCACAGTCAACCGCCCGGAGATCAAATAAAAGTCGGTGTTGAATTAAAGCAGCATACTTCCAGTCTCATTAAGAGAAGAAGCCTTATTAAGAGAAGGTTTATTAAGAGAAGGTTTATTAAAAGAAACCTCATTAGAGAAACCTCATTAGAGAAACTCCTCTCTAAAGAAGAAGCTTAGATTTAAATCAGCTTCCAGTCATTCAATCATCCAGTCATCCAACCATTGCATTTCTAGTCTAGTCAGTCAGTCAGTCAGTCAGTCAGTCTAGTCAGTTTAGTCAGTCATCTACATCTAGTACTACATTATGTCATACCAGGAGTTCGATCATGAGTCGGGTGATGTGGGCCGTAAACGGTCGCTTGTGCGGCCTGAAAGACAACGGCTCGACAAAAACCACCCCCGCTTCCATTACACGCAAGTGGCATCTCAAGAGGCAAACCACCTTAAAATCGATGGCAATGGACTTGAACCAATCACTGATGAGCCTGAAACCTACCACCTCAACTCGCACAGTTCTAATGTCATGGATGGTGAGGAGGGAATTCCCTTGATGGATATGCAGGGTCTGCCTCGGAAAAAGGAGGTGTTTGGGTTGAATGATGAGGTGGGAAACTTGAAACGCGTGGCTAGTAAGAAAGTCCCACCGCCTGCTGCCAAGGAAGAACACGATATCTATTTTTGGAAGGTCTACTGTTATGTGATCACCTTCTGGGCTCCTGCTCCTCTTTTGAGTTTGTTTGGAATCAAAGGAAAGTCTAGGCAGTTTGCATGGCGAGAGAAGATTGGTCTTATCTCGTGTATTTTGTATGTGGGTGCATTTGTGGCCTACTTGACCTTTGGTTTCACTCGGACGGTGTGTCCTACTCCAAGAGTGAAGATCCGCTCGGGTAATGTGACTTCGGGTTACTTGATCATCAATGGAAGAGCTTTTGACCTTTCTAACTCTCAACACCCGGCTGCTGCTGGTATTCCTGCAGGCTCCAATGTGCTTTATCCTCCGGTGAATGCAGGAGGAATGGATGCTTCTTTTATGTTTCAGAATGTCAATGGAAATTGCAAGGACCTTATAGTGCCCAAACCAGATTGCTCCATTCCACATAACGGCAATGATTTGGCCTGGTACATGCCTTGCCGGGTCTTCCCGCAATATGGAACCACCGAGGTCAACTCTTCTCAGGTCTACTATAATGGATGGGCTTGTCACACGTCCACAGACTCACGCAAGGCCTACTACGGCTTGCAGGTGGATGGAGATGTGTACTTTACATGGGATGACATCAAGAATTCATCAAGGAACTTGGTGGTGTACTCAGGCCAAGTGCTTGATCTTGATTTGATCAACTGGATCTCTTCAAACGATGTTACGTACCCTGAACTTTTTGATCGGCTTAGACAAGATGAAACTTTTAAGGGCCACGATATCTCCATGGTGCTTTCCAACGTGGACGACCGGAGGGCCGCCAAGTGTTTGACGGAAATCGTTAAGGTGGGTGTCATTGACTCCGATACCATTGGGTGCATTGCATCACAGATTGTGTTGATTGTGTCGCTTGTGTTTATTCTTTCAGTGGTGGTGGTCAAATTTTTGATGGCATGTTACTACCGGTGGATCATCTGCCCCAAACAGGGAGCCAGCACCATCGACACTAAATCCATGGCTCAACGTGAAAGACAAATCGAGAACTGGGTGGATAGTCCAGCCAATAAAATGGCTCCTATTTCAACTGTGGATCCGCTCAACAGAGCAGATTTCAAGAGCAGAAAGACAAACAGACAGTCGGTCTTTTTCAGCAAGGAAAACCAGGACATCTCTGTCAGCAGACAACCTCAGGCCACCACGTCTACGTCCAACTTCAAATATACCACTATGACTACCCAGGCAGCAGGATTGCATAAAAACAAGCATACAAGATCCAGAAGTGCCAATACCAAATCCATGCTTTTCCCTCTGACGGGAGACTTGCTTGCCAGCAGACCAGCATCTCAAGCTTTCAACCCATTTGACTTGGGAGGAGCATTGAATGCTAGTGCTGTGGGTGCAGGATTGGACGGGTCATTGATCCACCCTGATGTGGTACCTCAACCTCCTGTTGAATACCAGCCTTTCGGATACCCCTTGGCTCATATTATGTGTTTGGTTACTGCTTATAGTGAAGACGAGGAGGGAATTAGGACCACGTTGGACTCCATTGCAACCACAGATTACCCCAATTCTCACAAGTTGCTTTTGATGGTGTGTGATGGTATTATCAAAGGTGCAGGTAACGACCGTACCACTCCAGAGATTGTGCTTGACTTGATGACAGATTTCAGTGTGCCCAGAGAAGAGGTGCAGCCTTTCTCGTATGTGGCTGTTGCCCAGGGTTCCAAGAGACACAACATGGCCAAGGTTTATGCCGGTTTCTACAAGTACAGTGACGACACTGTGCCTCCTGAGAAGCAGCAAAGAGTGCCTATGGTCACCATTGTCAAGTGTGGTACGCCTGAAGAGGCCGCTGGATCTAAGCCAGGAAACAGAGGTAAGAGAGACTCGCAGATCTTGCTCATGAACTTCTTGCAGAAGGTGACGTTTGACGAGAGAATGACTGCATTGGAATTTGCCATGCTTGAGTCCATTTATATGATCACAGGTCTCATGGCCGAATTCTATGAGATGGTCATGATGGTGGATGCAGATACTATGACATACCCTGACTGTTTAACCCATATGGTGGGTGAAATGGTGAAGGATCCTACAATTATGGGACTCTGTGGAGAGACCAAGATCGCCAACAAGGCACAATCGTGGGTTACGGCCATCCAAGTGTTTGAGTACTACATTTCTCATCACCAGGCCAAAGCATTCGAGTCGGTGTTCGGAGGTGTCACGTGTTTGCCCGGATGTTTCAGTCAATACCGGATCAAAGCCCCTAAAGGAAACAAAGGTTATTGGGTGCCTATTCTCGCCAACCCCGACATTGTGGAACGGTATTCCGATAATGTGGTGGATACTTTGCATAAGAAGAACTTGTTGCTTTTGGGAGAGGACCGTTTCTTGTCATCATTGATGTTAAAGACGTTCCCTAAGAGAAAACAGGTGTTCGTGGCCAAAGCTGCATGCAAGACCATTGTTCCTGATAAGTTCAAGGTGTTGCTTTCACAAAGACGTCGTTGGATCAATTCCACCGTTCACAACTTAATGGAGTTGGTGTTGGTCAGTGACTTATGTGGTACCTTCTGTTTCTCCATGCAGTTTGTGATTTTCATTGAGTTGGTGGGTACTTTGGTGCTTCCTGCAGCCATCTCCTTCACCATTTATGTGATTGTGTTTGCCATCATCTCCAAGCCCACCCCGGTCTTGTCGTTGGTATTGTTGGCAGTCATCTTTGGATTGCCCGGAACTTTGATTGTCATCACGGTGTCGTCGCTCAAGTATGTGATGTACTTTTTCATTTACCTTATTGCGTTACCAGTGTGGAACTTTGTGCTTCCCACTTATGCCTTCTGGAAATTCGATGACTTTTCGTGGGGTGAAACCAGAACCGTTACTGGCGGAGATAAGGGCGACCACAGTGCATCGGAGGGAGTGTTTGACTCCTCCAGCATTGTCATGAAGAGATGGAGAGAATGGGAGCGCGACCGTAGACAGGAAACGGGGCTCTCGGCCCCAGGTGCCGTGTGGGACCCTACGGAGGTCGACGATAAGATGAGCGACAGTTCCGCAGAACTCTTACATCCATAAAGCTCAAAAAGTTGGTCATAAAGCAGACTGTCACTTGATGGCAGACCATGGCCAAAGTCTAGAGGGGTCTAGACTGGCGCGCTTGCTTAGATATAGATCCTAGGAATTAGGTTTATTGAATTCTTTTTGGTAGACTCCAGTGCCAGTACCAATACCATACCAAGTATCAGTGTGTATCAGTGTGAATCAGTGAGAATCAGTGTGACTAGGTGTATGGGTTACTATTCTCAATGGGACTTTCCAAAGGGATTTCTATGTATCACTGAGTTCTTAAGATGTATATTCTACCTCATTCTACTTCATTCTACTTGGTATCTCTAGTAAGATCAAAGTATATTCCCCTATTGTTCCCCAAGGAATGTCTGAGATTGTCTTAATTCAGATCTGGTCTGTCACTACTCCTACTACTACCACTACTACCACTACTACCACTACTACCACTACTATCACTACTACTATCACTACTACCACTACTACCACTTTTGGTATGAGTATGAGGATTAGTATTACTACTAGTACCTACTATGGCCAGTACCAACTATGGCCAGTACCAACATGGCTGGTACCAACATGGCTGGTACCGGTACTATTCCTAGTATTAGTAATAGTCTGAGTATACTACCTAATATAACTGTAGATGTTAGTTCTTACTATACTATCACGACTATTATGTTATGTTCTTTAATACATTTATGCCTAACTTCTTATATTCGTTAATGGTTCCTCAAGAGAGGAATCGGAGTGGCTTATATAACATTGAGAGAAACGTGTGACCGAAATACTCTCCACCAGAACAATGGGAAGCATTATTCTGGAATGTTCGAAAGAGGCCATCTATGCACAAAGTGCTCTGATGGTAAAACGCCGTATCACGTTTGTAACCATATTCGGACTGAGAGGCTTCCTAATACCTTCATACGTAGGGCCCTGCCTATGATGGATCTAATATATTAGAATTAGTCTGGGTATAAGTATTATAGTCTACTACTACTACTACCACTTAATGTAAGTGCTAGTGACTGTATAAGAGTGACTACTAACCTCTACTGTTACAGACTATAATAGCTAGTCATATGGCTAGTAGTGGTGTTAGTATCAGATGAGATGGTACTGTTGGTACTACTGTTGGTATCTGTATCAGTGGTGATACCCTACTACTCACTACTACCAGTGTGCTATTAATTACCATGACTATTAGTATACTTGCTGTCCATTGATACTACTACTACTACAACTACTACAACTACTACTACTACTACTACTACTACACTACTACTAATTCCAATATTGAACAAGTCTGACTTTACTATCTAGGAGTCAATTGAAAACTCTAGGCACTACATCTAAGCTACCAGAAAACACCACATATGTTTGATCTAATCACGTGACTCTTATTTCATCCAAGCTCTTCTTCCTTTTTCTTCAGTGTAGGTTCAATCCTGACTCATATCAATAACAGAACAGAACGGAACAGAACAGATTATTCTTTGGACTGTCAAATATCATCTCCTCTTCTTACACCATTGAGAACGTGACCTTACAAGCCTAAATCCGAAGCACTATCTATAGCAGTTTGCTACAGCAGTGGTGGTAAAGGCCACTACAAGTCAGCATATAATACAGTATAGACATATTAATACAGTATAGACATATTAACACATACTTGTTAGATCCGCCATAGGCAGGGCCCTGCCTATGAAGGTATTATGAAGCCTCTCAGTCCGAATATGGTTACAACGGTGATACGGCGTTTTACCATCAGAGCACTTTGTGCATAGATGGCCTCTTTCGAACATTCCAGAATAATGCTTCCCATTGTTCTGGTGGAAAGTTTTTCGGTCACACGTTTCTCTCAAAGTTATATAAGCCACTCCGGTTCCTCTCTTGAGGAACCATCAACGAATATAAGAAGCTAGGCATAAATGTATTAAAAGAACATAACAATACTAACAGAAATTCTATTAACACATCTAGATGTGCAGGTTCTTTAAGCTCAACATTATCAGCTTATACTAGTTGTCTACATTCCACATTCTACTATACTGGTTTTGTATGGAAAAATAAAAATACAGAAATGCATAGGCAGATGAGTATTGGTAGAGATGATATAAATAACTAGAAGTATATGGGGGCTGTGGAGGTTTTAGGTTTTAGGAGCTGCGAAGGTTGTGGGCTATAATAGACGACTATACTTCTATACTACTAACTACTATCTACTAACTACTTACTACTTACTACTTACTACTCACTACTTACTACTCACTAATTACTACTTACTATTTACTACTACTACTTACTACTCACTACTTACTACTCACTACTTACTACTTACTACTTACTACTTACTACTTACTATTTACTACTTACTACTCACTACTTACTACTTACTACTTACTACTTACTATTTACTACTACTACTTACTACTTACTACTTACTACTCACTACTCACAACTCACTACTTACAACTCACTACTCTGTACTATGATGCTATAATACTATGAATCTGTGTTTATACTGTATGTATTCATGTTGCTTGTATATACCTATATCTTCAGGGAAAATAGATCATTGTTGTATGGAAATACTTATGAGGAGTGTTCTCATGGATGAAAATAATAAAATGACAGAGACGACAAATGAGAAATATGTGGTGGTAGACCGCTTAGTATGCTTATTTACTAATGTAACTAAACCAGCTTATACATAGTTCATACTGATTATTATAAAGTAAAAATGGGGGATAAATTTAACTTCATGTAAATGAGATTACGAATTACTAGGGGGACCAATTCAACAATGCTTCCATTTATCCTCTACTCTACTCTCTACTCCACATACTATCCCTCCCTAGTGTAATACATTTAAAGGTTAAAGTAGCACATCTATGGAGATTACATTAATACATATTACCAGTATCAGTATTACCAATACCAATACCAGTATCAGTATTACCAGTATCAGTACCAGTATTACCAGTATCAGTACCAGTATTACCAGTACCAGTATTACCACTATCAGTACTACCAGTACCAGTACCAGTATCAGTACTACCAGTACCAGTACCAGTATCAGTATTACCAGTACCAGTACCAGTATTACCACTACCACCAAGAACTGTCTCTTGGAGCTAACAATTACTTATAATAAACAGTTATGTTGGCTGTATCCGAGTTTTATGACTAAAGTAGTATTACTAGAGTAGATATGGACTCAATAGTATGGACTAATCCAGTATTATGGCCAGTACAGAGTCGTAGTAATAGCACATATACTTTAATATACCTAAAGGAAGAATCACCAATAAGAAAAAAAAGAATGGATGGCTTTCAACGGGTCTTTTGTTTTTGTCATAGGCTCAAATCGGGGTACTAGTGAAGTATAGCACTGAGAAAGTTCCGCGCGAAAAGGCCAAACCTTCCAATCCATCTGAAAAACATTCTCTACAAATTAGGCCATTTTTTCTTAGGCCATTTTTTAATAAGCCATTTTTTCTTAGGCCAGTATACTAGTTTTTCAACAATAAAAAAAAAAAAAAATAGCACCAATACCATCACACTACCGTACAAATTACTATATGGAACTGGTAGAAATTAGAAGGTGAGAACAATGGAAATGCAAAGCTCTTAAATGTAGAGGCACTTAATTATATGCACCCTTGATAGATCCTATGGTCATAAAGTCTAGATCCATAACACTAGGCAGGAACAAATATAGACCGTCGTAATGTTGTAGTTTCCATTCCAATGTGGTATTATTGAGTATTTTTTTTTTCTACACACATTATTGAGTATTGCACATAACTTAAGTTCCTACGACATGTTGGAGTCTTAATAACACTTTTGATCTATAATTGTTATTAGTGTTATGTACTTTCAATACATTGATGTATAGCTTCTTATATTCGTTGATAGATGGCCAAACACCGTATCACCTTTGTAACATTTGGACTGAGAGGCTTCATAATACCTTCATAGGCAGTAAAGCCCTGCCTATGGTGGATCTAACAATTAGATTTGTTTATGATTCCTGGAGAGAGAAGTCGAAGTTATTAATATATGGGATCATACTTGAGTAGTGAATGGAATAGGAGGTGTTTCTTATAGTAGTGAATGGAACTTTGTGGTGTTTCTTATAATAGTAAATAGAATTTTCTGATGTAGTATAGTATTAATAAATAAGGGTAACGTGTCTGAAACCCAAGTATGACTTGGAATTACGGGTATTATTGTTTCCAGCACCACTTCCGTTATATGCCATGCTAATGGAGTGCACGAGGATCAAGATAACGTAGACTCTAGTAATCCATTGATGGATCATGTTGAAGCGAATGTTGATGTAGCTTTCAACTTAAATTATTTACGTAATTAGCAGTAATTACTAGTGACTAATAATTACTAGACTCACTCATGGAGAGAAGACTGCATATAACAATAACCATTGACGTTTTGGTCAATTCGTGACGTAATAAGAATCTAGCTTTTAATATCACAGGAAAATGTTTTTGGGTATAACATCAAAATACATTAGACTTTACTATACAATATTACATTGATATCATAGCAATCCCATAGATTAATAGGGTATTAGGAGTGTAGTAGTTAAGTAATAGAGAGTATAGTGATCAGAAAGAGTACTAGAAAAGAGTACTTGAAAAGAGTACTGGAGAGTAGAGTTGTAGAGAGTCTTAGGAGTATAGTAGTGTAGTATAGTAGTGTAGTATAGTAGTGTAGTATAGTAGTGTAGTATAGTAGTGTAGTATTTAGTAGTAGAGAGAGTAGTAGTACAAAGTATTACATATATAAAGAATCTTTGATGACCATTTGATTAGAAGCATAAGAAAAAAATTACCTCAATAGATATAGTCGAACTAAAAGAATGTGCTCGACCAGTATAGTGAAGGAGTTTCATGGATAGCCATTCTAAGACAGGCTGCTCTCACTATTAATTAAATTGCATGAATTTGTTTCTTCAGAATTTTATGGTGTATTATGGTGTATTATGGTGGTAGTGGATTTAGAATTGTGACTATAGGGTTTTGTGAATTGTAATATGGTGGAAAAGACTCATTGATTAGATGTATAGGGCATTTGAGAAAATACATACTCGTTGGGAAAGTACACTGGTGAGAATGTATTGGTAATGAATGTACTGGTGGAGAATGCACTGGTAGAGAATGCATTGGTAATGAAATACACTGGGTGTGAATGTACTGGCAGAGAGTGTACTGGTAGTGAAGTCACATTTCTAAAACTGATTGATATCAGAATTGAACTTCACCTTACATGTACTTGGTAACGCAGCGTAAGTTCTCCTAACCAAGCAAAAATCCATCTCCACTTGATGTCAAGTTAATTTGTCCGGGAACCATGGTAATACCAATAGACTCCATCCAGCTTTGACTGATTATAGAAAACGGTCACTTTGAACAGCCACCAAGTTCTCGTATGGGACTGACTCCACCATTGAATTCTCTCTTATACATTATTAAAACACTGTATTAAGACTAGAAGAAGACCAGAAACACCAGAAATAAAGATCCTCCAAAGTACTAATTCTAGAATTGCGAGTCTAGGAAGTAGCCTAGTGTATAACTCCTTGGTTTATGGAGCTATAGAGACACTTTTTGTTGGGACACTTAATGAAACAACCACTTAAAAAAATATAGGTATATGAACGGTAGGCTTTTATTAGACTTATGGAACGTAATGGATTTAAAATGTGGTCTTGGAGGGAATTTTATAAGTGGAATCATATGCAAGGTAAGGTTATGAGCCCTGCCCACTAACTTAAAAAAATTTAGAGTTTCATTTTTGATCTTGGATCTAGAGAGAGAGAGCAAGCTTAAAGGTCAAGGATTAGAGGTTTTCCCGAGACAATGGATTGTGTATAAGGAGCCTTTCTTTTCTTTCTCTCCTTGTTTTTTTCTTCATTCATAGGAGTTTAGGATTTCAATATATAATAGCGTAGGTGTACACTGGCTTATTAAAGTTCCCAGTTTTTCAACACATGGCCTAGATGTTTCGGATTTTTGATCTAGAGTGTGTATAAAGGTATACATATTTCAAGTCATGGGAGAATAAATTTGGAGGCGAAATCCTAGGTCACTTTATAGGTGGTTAAGCTTTGGAGGGTGGGAAGGCCTTGCAGGATAAAGTTATGGTGTGGAATTGGCTGGTCCAAGCGGAACCGAGAATACTAATAGACTCCCGCAGCCGGCTAAAGTGGCTTGGGTACTAAAATGCCAGGCTATTGTTACACCCGGGAATCACTTCCACGTGTTACACCCCTATTCCATCTGCCAAGCTCTAATTGCTCCTCAGATGTGGTACCCTATGCATCTAGACCCCATCCAGCTCACCTTGGGAGGGGGAGCAACCGAAATCCTACAACCGGATAAACATATTGATGAAGATCCTGATTTACTGAAGACGATTCTTATTTACCGATGAAGTTAGACCTGAAGTCAGAAATCCACACCATAAACTGGACCATAGAGCTAGAATGGTGAATTTAGACTAATACCAGCAACAAACACTGATACGCTTAACCGGAAGAAATTAGGTCCATGAGTTCTTTAAAGAAGGTATTCATGAAATGAAAGTCTGCTCTAAAAGTATGCGGCTAGACTATTCCTGACACTTGTTTTTTAAAGGTCCATATGTTTCTTCTAAGAGGTTCGGTAAGACCTTGTTAAGCTTAGGGCCAGAGATTATTATTAAAGTATTCACATTCACATTCACATAAGCGAAGGTTCCTTGATTAAATCTGACTTTTGAGCTCCCATCTTTAATGTCCATCTATATAAGGTACCTCCTGCAACTGTAAGGAAGGATGTGTGTGCTTTACAGTCTACAAGAATATTCACGAAAATAACATATATTAGAAGAATTGAATTAGTAGTCCCTGGAAGCAAGCGAGTTGGAAGAGTTTAGGCTAGAAGCAGCCGAATTGTGACGAGACTCATCATTAAGCTGCTTGAACTTCTTAAGTCTCCACGTGATGGTGGGCTTATTGATGGAGGGCTTGAAAGCAGAACCGGCAGTAGTCAAAGCGTACAACATGTTTGAGATGCAATATATGAGGGTAATGAAATGGGTATAATGGGAAGGAATATGCTAAGGATAAATAGAAGGAGAATGAAGTAAGGATAAAAAAGATCCGACTCATATTGCCCCGGGAACCAGCTGCTTTAATACGAAGTGTGGGTCAGGGTAAAATGCAATGGAAGCGTATCGCCTCGCCTAACAATGCACGCTGCACTTCGGCACCCACGCACCGCCGCGAAAGGCCTCGCATGCGAAATTCCACCAACCACAGCCCACGATTGCCGTGAAAATGACCGCCGTGCATTGAAAAAAAGCAAAAAAAAGCAAATACGTCTTTTTCATACACTCTGTTGCCGACGTTCCGAGACCATGCGTGCAGGTTTAGCGGTCTTGCTTCGCCCAGAAGCCTGTCTCCTCTCTTCTATAAGCTCTAGTGTACAGTCTGTTGTCGGTGTCGAAAAGCCAAGTCTTACTAAGCCCCTCTCTCTCAAGCGAGCTGAAGCGTTGCTTTTTTTTCTTTCATGAGCCAGACTCTTCCCTCTTGTATTTTTATTTTCTTCTTTTTTTTATTTTCAATTTTTACCTTAATCTCCGCCCGTCATTTGCCCGTTTGGGATTATTTCCGATTCCCATTGTTGAGCTTTTTTTTCTCTGGTGGCTCCATAATGCTGCCCATTGTTCTCATGGCAGTGCACCCTGTCTTTCTGTGGGAGTGCACCGTAAACTTCCTTAGTGGTGGTGCACATTGTGGCTATGTACCCGGGCTAAAAGAGCTATATTGGTAATGCCTGCACGTCTAAGAGAGCCTAACGCACTGGCACTAATTAAGTGACCTATTGATTGTCGCCTTCCGTTTTTGGTCCATAATACAATCCTTAATTAATATTTATTATTTGGGCTAATCCCGAACCCTCCCCCTCCTCCATTATACAAATATTATTATTATTATTATTATTATTATTATTACTATTACTATTGTACAAGGGTGCATTATTATTTTGACTTCTTGAGTGATCACGCCATTCTCCCTCAACCCAAAATTCCGATTGTACCTTCTATCCTTAATGCCAAGTGGCATGACCTTTTCATTTCCTCTCCCTATACAACCTTTAGTGTGGTCATGCGGTCCCCTGGGTGTCTGATGAGGGAAAGGAGCTTCTCACCCATGCGGACGAATGCGCGCACTTCTGACTACAGGACCATTCACGGGCCGTAATCTTCGTCTTTATCTTAGACCGTTGCTGTAGGGTTTGCTGCGCAGTGGCGTTCTCGCGCTTGGCGTTGTTCAATTCCTATCCGCAGCTCTTTTCACGTGATCGGGGGACGTGGGCTGTATCCAGGCCCGCTTTCGAATTCCCTAACCACTTGTTGTACATTCCTGCGGCAATCCATAAACGTTTGACCGGCTGAAATCTTTCGGCCCTTACCACATTACGCTTCACATGCTTGGGTCTTCCCCTCACTTTTGTTTTTTCGAGGCGTTTAACACATATCTTTAAGCACCTTTGCGTCTGAGACATCTTGGTTTTTTTTCTGGCGCAGATCTGTCTTTGGGCCTCACACGTTCTTTTCCGATGACCCCTTCTTGGACCATACTACCGCCCGTACTACCACGCAAAAGGCTAAGTGTCTTCCGTACACCCACTTCTCTCATCCTAACCAACCGCTATTCTTTTTTTTGTTGTAGTTGTTGAAGTTGATGTTGTTGTTGCGCCATACACGACCTTCTGGACACACGGCCTTTTCGATACACGACCTTCTCGATACACACGTGACTTTTGTCTTTTGTCTTTTTTTTTTGTCCTTTTTTGCACGTGATAATGCGCACGTGCCCACAGTCACGTGTATCTTTTTTTCGTGGCGCGTCCGCGCAGCATCACACGCGTCCCGAGGCCCACACAAGATCCACACTACGATTCCTCAGATTCTACAGATCTTTCATATCCAAAACAATACCAGCGGCCTCCACCAAAAAGGAGAAAAACAACAAAAAATAAGGAAAACCACTTTATCATATCATCATATAAGATGGTCCTGCACATAAAACCACGCCCAGAATTCTTCGTTGGGCCATCGTAACTTAACCAGAGCCCAGTGCCCATTCTGGGGAAATGGCAATTTTGTAGAGCGCACGCGCGGCGTGAGGGGAGACACTATGTGCCGGCCCGTGTCGTTTAAATACCGATACCCGCGTCTTGGTGCATGGGCACGCAGAAGCATCGTTTTGAGCCCTCTATGGATTTCAATGCCAGAGAAGGAAATGGGAATGTAACCAATCCTGAGACAAGGCTAGGAATGTGGGGCCCCCTCAAAAAAAACCAAGCAAATCGTGAAGACGAGCACGTGAACAGAGACTCGGAGATCAATCCCCATCGAGAATAACAAAAAAACGGACTGCAGATAAGCTCGGCCTGGTATATAATCGCAGATGAGCCGCGCCAGATACGTCCGTAACTCACATCGAGGCAGCATTACAAGCGGGCAGGCGGAAAAAAAAAAAAAAAAAAACGCCCCAGTGTGGAAATACAAGGTTGAACTGAATGCAGGAAAGAGAATATGAATTTGACCCTAGAAGGTAAAACAAAAAAAAAAAGAAGCCACGTCCCGAGTCAGTTTCCAGAAGCGGGAAGATGAAGGCAGGAGATGAATTACCGTATCAAGTAATTAGTTAAAGTGCGGTGCGGCGAGCAGCGGGTTTCCCCACGAGTGCAGGTATGGGCCTGCAGAAGGCGTACTCGAGAATTACCTTAAATGGATATCTCATTGAAATGGCTGCACACCCCACCCCAGTATATAAGTAGGCCGTAGTTTGTCAAGTAGATTAGATTTTAAGTCTATTATTATTATTATTATTGCAAACCCTCTCTCTTCGTCTTCTCATCTATCGCTATGAAGCTCGCCACATCCACCCTTTTCGCCATCTTGGCCACCTCCGCCATTGTGTCTGCTGCACCCACCACAGTTCAGGCAGAACAAGCTGCTGACACCAGTTTCTTGGTCAAGAAGTCGGACGTCAGCGATGCCCTTTCCATCATTGAGGAGTTGGGCTCATTGAACCAAAAAAGAGACCTTATTGAAGATGAGGAGCAACTCTTGCAATTGTCCAAGAGAGCAGACTCTTTGCTTTCGGAGTTGATCACTTCCCTTACCAATTCCGGTATTATTGGTGAAGTGTGGGATGCTTTAACTAAGGATACTGAATTAAAGAGTGTTCTTGCAGGACTCGTCAAGAGTGCTGTTTCTACAGCTGTGACTCAAGGTCCAGCTTTAATTAAAGCCGTTTGGAACTCTGGCTTGATCCAGAACCTCTTTAAATCTATCTATAATAACCCTGACTTGAGAGCCACGCTCTGGAGTGTGGCCAAGACTTTATTCGGATCTGGTTTAAACCTTTTGAAGGCATTTTTGGCTAACAAGAGCAATGCTGCTGCTGCTTCCAGTGGGTCTGGTGCCGCAGCAAGCAAGAGAGAGGCTTTGGACTTGGCCAACATTAACCTCGATGAGTACATTGACAAGAGAGACCTTGCTTCTACCATCACCACTGTGGTCCAGGCCATTAAAAACACCGGTATAGTTCAAAACTTGGTCAAGAAGGTTTTGGCTGACCCTCAAGCTTCTGTGGCCTTTTTAACCAAGGTATTGAAGAACGGTTTGGTTGCCGGAGAAGCTATTTTCAAGTGGGCTGAGTCTTCAGGTATTTTGAAATCTGGTCTTAATTGGGTGGCTCAACATGGTGGAGCTTTGACATCGGAAATCGCTTCTTTCCTCGGTGGTTTGATTGCTTCTGGTAAGGCCAGTACCTCGGATGTGGATAATGCTCAACCCATTGCTTCTACTGCTGCCACCACCATAGCAACTACAACCACTGCCACGGCCACCACTTTGGTCAAGAGAAGACTCTATTAGAAAAAGTCTAGTTAACTTGTGGTTTGACTATTAGTGTGATGGGTATAGGACGCCTGGTTGCGCCTATATATCCCATAGCATACCCCGGGATTCTGGAAGACTCCGACATACTATGAATATAATACTAAGGAAAAGTTTTGTAAGACTACTACTTTACTACCAATATAAACTACTTTACTACCAATATAAACTACTCTACTACCAATATAAACTACTACGCTACTACCAATATAAACTACTACGCTACACTACGCTACACTAGCAAAATTAAACAAACCAATGGTTCGAAAAGTTTCGTAAAAACCCCTAACCAGTTTTTGGATACAGGACCCTAACAAGGAAAACCAGTACATGTTCCTATTTTGTTTTGACCCCTTGACCCTTGACTCTTGACTCTTGACCCTTGACCCTTGACCCTTGATTGGTACTGCAAGACTTCTCCCAACTCAAATGCAGTACATATGATCTTTCTGTCTTTGCATAGAAGTATAATCTCCAACAATAAGATTCATCATGCAAAACTTGCTTTACCACCAAGAATACCATAGAATCATTCTCTATAGGCCATTCTATTACTATTAGTAGTGCTCTTTTTACTTTATTTATTACATCTATAAAAAGAATCATGTCATGGTAAGAAGAATATATATTGAGGCTGAATCATATTGTATGAAATCAAGTGAAAACAAACAAACAATGGTTCAGGCCATAGCAACGGTTCAGGCTATACAGTGTTATTCGAAACGATTCGGACCAGTGCGACAAAACCATTCAGGCCTACGTGACAAAACGATTCAGACCAAGAAGACAGAGTGATTCGGACCAAGAAAAAAAAATGATTCGAACCACAGTAGAAAAATTAAACAAACCAATAATTCACTATTTATTACATATCCCCTCCCAATTTGTTATATGCAGGATAACCATAAAACCAGTTCAGTTTCGTACTGCAAGAGTCCCAAATGCAGTACATATATTAAGCAATCCTTCAGATTTAAGATTTAAGATTTAAGATTTCAGGATATTGGAATCCAATAAAAGTTGGTGTGAAGCATTACGCTATTTGGTTTGGTTTGAAAGGATGTACTAAGGGGTACGAAACTTTGTGAATTATTGGTTTGTTTAATTTTGCTAGTGTGGTCCGAATCATTTTGTTTTCTTGGTCCGAATCGTTTTATCGCGTAGGGGTCTGAATCGTTTCGAATAACACTGTAGGAAAAGGTTCGAGCATTGGAATCCTCAATAACTTGAATTCAACTAGAACATTGAGGGAATTGAACCCTTAAAAAACTAATTTGCAATCAGTCTATTCAACCATGAATAACAATGTTCTTTATATACATATATATTTATTTCATATTTATAGTAGGGCGATCGCTAAGTCGTTGTTAGAAGTTGATTGAAAAATCATAGATAAAATTATTGTCTATAAATACAATAGTCTTACTCACAGTAATGCACTTGTTGAGGGGACAATAGCTTGACTATTAAAGGGAATTCTGGGCCAAATTGTCTAATTCACCCAACAAATATACTTATCATTATACCCGCCTAAGGCGGGATTTTCTTATTTATTTATGTTTATGTATAGTTAATGGCCCTGCTTCGCGGGGCGATACCGATCGTAACAACATGGCTAATCTACCATTTACAATACCATGTTCCCACCAAGTCGATAGTGCTCTACCAATTGAGAGCTTTTGGACTATGCTTTTTGATACTAAGGGCCTTCCAAGAGTCATAAAACATACAATCTTCATATTTTACAATAGACTGGTATGAATTAGCACTCTATAATCTACTCTAGCCGGAAAACAGGAAGTTAGTAATTACATTACAACGTACACTAGTATAAGCAAGCAGAATTTAGATAGTACATAGTAGTTAGTAGTTAGTAGTTAGCAGTCAGCAGTCAGCAGTCAGTAGTAGGTCGTAGGTAGTAGTAGTAGGAAGTAGTAGTGAGTAGTCAGTAGTAGGTAGTAGGAAGTAGGCAGTAGGAAGTAGTAGTAGTAGTAGTAATAGTACTCTATACTCTATGACGCTCCATACTGTATGATATGCTATGATACTCAATAAATTGAATTTTCATTGTTAAGTGAACTAATCTATTTTCTATGTTCTTGTAGTTATATAGTTTTGAGGGACATGTCAACAAAATCTCTGCATCTTGGTATACCTATAGCAGTAGATAATTGATTATATATTTATTCATAGATGTGAAGACTTTCTAGCCACTCCCTTATAAAAGACTATAACATTTATAAACAATAGATAATAATACTATTCTTTATCCTCATTTTACAAAACGTTTAGGCAGACTAGTAGTAGTAAGTAGTAAGTAGTAGTAAGTAGTAAGTAGTAAGTAGTAAGTAGTAAGTAGTAAGTAGTAAGTAGTAAGTAGTAAGTAGTAAGTAGTAGTAGTAGTAGTAAGTAGTAAGTAGTAGTAAGTAGTAAGTACTAAGTAGTAAGTACTAAGTAGTAAGTAGTAGTATGGTATAGAACCGAGTAAAGGACTAGAGAGTAGCAGACTGAAAAATATTTAGACTACTAAAACCTTAACCTGTAGCTGGAAGCTAAGGGAGATGGTGGACTGGAAGTGTCGTGGTATAGTAAATGGTTAGTAGTGTAATTTACACTAAAATGAAAGAAAGTGCTATTCTACCTTTTTCTATTTTTTTCATTTTTAGCTATTTGTTTGCCATTTACTTCTGCCATTTGCTTCCCCGTGCTTCCCCGTGCTTCCCCTTTCTTCCCTGTTCTGTTTCTCGCTCACACAATTTGCGTGCTTCGATGGTTCCAGGCACCATGCTAATTTTTCATCGTTAGCAAAAACACTATAGAGGGAAGGGTGTGGTGTTTTAAGGAAATTGCAACACGATGCTTAGTTGGTGAGCATATAGTCAGTAGAACTTTATCATGGTCAGGCCAGCACCATACTTAGCTTCAGTAATAGTAATCAGTAGTAGTAGTAGTAGTAGTAGTAGTAGTGTTGAGTAATAGTAGTGTAAGTATATCTAGATTTGCACCCTGTTGCGCGCATGTGCAGGAGCGCGGCATAAAATTTTCTACTCTTCACCACACCACCAATACTTCTACTACACTGTCAAAACTACTTAGGCTTCCCAGTCCGCATGATCCGCAGCGTATTGAGACCCTTGCGGTTTAGTAGCTTAGCAGCTCTGCTGCGTGTGTTTTTCCCGGCGAAATTCCGTCTGTTTTCCACCTCTCAGGTCGCTTTTACCGATGCAAACCACCTTCCCGCCGTTCCTACTTCGTATGAAGAGGAGAAAGTGATTATTGACGAGATCAATAAGAACTTGGATGAAAAGGATCTTGTCAATTCCCAAAGATTGCGGAATATCGGAATCTCAGCCCACATTGACTCCGGTAAGACGACTTTTACCGAGAGAGTGTTATATTATACCGGACGGATTAAGGCTATCCACGAGGTCCGTGGTCGGGACTCAGTGGGTGCCAAAATGGACCATATGGACTTGGAGCGTGAAAAGGGTATCACCATTCAATCTGCTGCCACCTACTGTTCTTGGGAAAAAGATGCTAAGGATTACCACTTCAATTTGATCGATACGCCTGGTCACGTGGACTTCACCATCGAGGTGGAGCGTGCTCTTCGTGTGCTTGATGGTGCAGTTTTGGTGGTATGTGCCGTGAGTGGTGTACAGTCCCAAACTGTTACGGTTGACCGTCAAATGAGACGTTATAACGTGCCAAGAGTTACATTCATCAATAAAATGGACCGTATGGGCTCCAACCCATTCCGGGTCATTGAACAGATTAACTCCAAGTTGAAGACTCCGGCTGCTGCCATCCAAGTGCCTATTGGAGCAGAGGAGAACTTGAAAGGTGTGGTGAACATTATTGATCGTGTTGCCATCTACAATGAAGGAGCTCAGGGAGAACAGTTGCGTATTACCCCCGAAATCCCCGCTGAAGTGGCTGATTTGGTCGAGGAAAAACGCCTGGTGCTCATTGAAACCTTGGCTGATGTGGATGACGAGATTGCTGATATTTACTTGGAGGGAGAAGAGCCTAGCGTGGAGCAAATCAAGGATGCCATCAGAAGAGCTACCATCGCACGGAAATTCACTCCTGTTTTGATGGGTTCTGCTCTTGCCAATACAGGAGTGCAGAGTGTTTTGGATGCGGTGGTTGACTACCTTCCACAACCCAACGAGATTTTAAATACTGGGCTTGAGTTGGTCAACCACGAAGAAAAACCCGTCAAGTTGATTCCATCCTCCAATGACCCATTTGTTGGTTTGGCTTTCAAGTTGGAGGAGGGCAAGTACGGTCAATTGACTTATATCCGTGTGTACCAAGGAAAGTTGAAAAAGGGAGCCTACATGACGCACGTGAAGAGTGGAAAGAAGGTCAAAGTGGCCCGGTTGGTGCGTATGCACTCCAGTGATATGGAGGATGTGGACGAGATTGGAGCCGGTGAGATCTGTGCTACTTTCGGAATCGACTGTGCCTCTGGTGATACGTTTATTGGGCTGAACTCTACCAAGAACATCACCATGAGCTCGATGTTTGTACCGGATGCAGTGATTTCTTTATCGATCGAGCCCAAGGCTAAAGATAATGGTAATTTCTCGAAAGCCATGAACCGGTTCCAGAAAGAGGACCCCACGTTCCGTGTCCGGTTTGACCCAGAGTCCAAAGAAACTGTGATTTCCGGAATGGGTGAGTTGCACTTGGAAATTTACGTGGAGAGAATGAAGAGAGAGTATGGAGTGGACTGTACCACCGGTAAGCCGCAGGTGGCCTACAGAGAAGCCATCACCATGCCTACCGAATTCGACTACACGCACAAGAAGCAATCTGGAGGAGCCGGACAGTTTGGTCGTGTGATTGGAGAGTTCAAGCCCATTGACGGTGAGAACAAGTTCTCTCAACATATTGTGGGAGGTAAGATCTCGGAGAAGTTCTTGTTTGCTTGTCAAAAAGGATTCGAGGATTGTTTAGAAAAGGGACCTTTGATTGGACACCGTGTTTTGGGTACTCATATGCACATCAACGATGGAGCGCTGCACATGGTGGACTCTTCGGAGCTCTCGTTCCGTCTTGCTACTCATGGTGCTTTTAGACAAGCGTTCTTGAAGGCCAAGCCAGTGATCTTGGAACCTATCATGAGCGTGGAGATCAGTGCTCCTAACGAATTCCAAGGTCCTGTGGTTGGATTGATCAACAAGTTGGGAGGCATGATCATGGAAACTATCAATGGTCAAGATGAGTTCACGGTGACTGCCGAGTGTTCATTGAACTCCATGTTTGGGTTTGCTACATCGTTGCGGGCTTCCACGCAAGGAAAGGGAGAGTTCTCCTTGGAGTTCTTGAAGTACTCGCAAACCTCGCCTCAGTTACAGAAACAATTGATTGCAGAGGCTGAGAAGAAGAAAAAGTGATTGTAAATAGTTAAATGTAAATAGATTAAGTCATTTAAAGACCTATTTATGGGTATCGCACGACCCAAACATAATTAGAAAAGAGGAACATAGATCGAAGGTGGTGTAGAGAGCAATACAAAGATCATGGCAGAGAACAGAAAACTAAATGAGTATATAGATAGTTCATGTACTATGTATTTGTACGGGGGGTTCAGAGAGTACATCGAACGTACAGAGAAAGAATGAAAGTGAATTGGTACTAGTGGCTCGTATGACGCAGTATATTAGTCGTATGTAGGGGACGCTAAGCTTACTTAGCAGAGAGTTTCTTCATGGCATCTCTTCTTTGCTTTCTCAAGACCATAACCTGGAATCTCTCAAAGTCAGACAAGGAGGCTCTCTTTTGTCTAACGGCCAACTTCTTGGCCCAAGAGGAAGCAGCCCACTTGGCGTCAACATCTTCGGAAGCCCACTTCTTAGAAACGACATCAGTGCTGACATCTCTCTCCAAGCCTGGAACAACGATTTGGGTCAACACGACCTTGGCCAAAGCAATGGCTTGTCTCTCGACGTTAGGACCATCAATCAAAACCTAGATGTTAGTAATTGTTAAAGAGAAATAAAGAAATGAAGAAATGAATGGAAAGGACGGTAGAAGACAACAAGATAATAGAAAAAGGAGTGGAATTCAAAAGAAATGAACAAGTGAAGAATCAAAATGAAGATGAAGAAGAAGAATGATGTTTCTCAGTGGGTTTGAGAGATGGAATATTGTGTTTGGCTAATATACTCATGTACCGAGACACTGTGAAATTGAAATACTGACATATAGTATACTGGAGAAGACCAGTGCCACCAATACATCAACATCAACATCAACAATCAGCATCAAGAACAACATGGGTTCAAAACACGATTCATCAGTTCATTCATATTTCACATTCATCCATTATTCAACACATTCAAAATCAAATCCAAAATCAAAATCAAATTCGTTCATTCACATTCAATTCGATATTCATACTCCCTTTTCAGTATCTGTTCAACCGCCGTTATAAAGAACTTGGGTAGAATGGACATACTCTCTTTTGGTCGATGATATCAACAATGGTAGCCAATTTGGAGTTGTCGATCAAGACAACACGGCCAATTTCAACGTATCTCCAGTTGGCAGCTTTGACGGTGGTAGACATAGTGCTGTATAGTTGAGAAGAAGGATCTTGTGAGTCTGGAAAATTTTTTTTAGTTAGTGCGACTGAGGCCAGGAGCAGCGTGCACATAACATTGGGATGTGTGCTGAGGGTAGAATGGCGGGTGCGCGGTGTACGGATGTTGGATTGCGAATTCCATTCTCATTAGGGCTCAAGCCCTATGCTTATTGGGGCCTTTAGTATTGGGCCTTTCATGGGAATGAAAAGCCCCCATGACAATTTGGGATTTGAATATATTTATGGTATAAAAAAAGAGTGTATATAAGTTAAGACTACTTTGAAACATGGTTGAAATTACTTTACATCAATATATAGGTTTGGAGTATGGTATTTGACTGGATATGATTGGAAGAGGTATGATGGTGGACACTGAGACATGGACATAGGTCACGTGTATTAGTATACCGCACCATCCTCACCTATTAATTCGCCCACCGCCTCTTCATTCACCTATCAATTCACCTTTCTCATACACCTCTATATATAACCACCAATCTATTTAGCCTCTATTACCTACATTTTCAATTTCCCTTCTATATTTGCCTATGACAAAACTATGACCATATATATGACAAAACTATGACAAAACTATGATCATAACTATGACCATATCTATGATAAAACTATGATCATAACTATGACAACCATTCAACTTATAGTATGTACTTTCAACCAAGATGATGATTTAATTTGCGTTCTAGAGCTTGGCCCTGAAACACGCCTAGTTTCTTTAAGGGACCATGCGCCATGCGACCACTTTATTACTGATGGATTTCCAGAACTTAACTAACATTAGATAATTCAATCGCCTATCCTGAACATGACAATCTACTAGACTTTTAATATTCTCCTCTATACTGTCCTCCATACTCTTTTCTAATCAATACTCTTTTAATCAATTCTAATGCCCTGGTACTATTTTTTGACTGTTCTTTTACTTTCCTAATGCTGTCATTTAGAGTGTGTAGTATGTAGAAACACAAGAGTTGTTGAGTACTGGTTAATGCAGCATGTGGAAAAATACAAGTGTAGGTCACTAAAGGGAAAAACCGCGGGTCCCAAATAGACTCCAATTTTCAGTCTCTAATCTTCTGGTCTCTAATCTTCTGGTCTCCAACCATCATAGTCTTTAGTCATAGTCTTCATGGTCTTTAAAGAGAGGAACCAAAATGGCTTAATTACTTTTGAGAGAAACGTGGCGTCAAAAAACTCTCCACCTGAACAATGGTATGGATTGTTCTGGAATATTCGAAAGGAACTTATAGTACTTCATACAATGATGGCCGTGACACGGCATTTGCAATGGCCTTTGTAGCAATCGGAAAGATTAGGCTTCATAATATCTTTATAGGTAGGGCCTTGTTTATGGTGGATCAAACAGTCTATAGAGTAGTAGTATAATCTGTATAATATACTTTAATAACCAAAGTTAATCATATAGGAGATACAATGGAATGCTTTTTGTATCCCAGATATCGATTGACGGGAAATAATCATGTATAAAGAAATTTGTACTGGCATGATTGATGACTCAGGGTATGGTAACATCAATAAAGATGGATAAACTTAACCTGCCGAGCGTGTTGGTCGATATTCAGGTCTGGAGGAGAAGAAACACCAAACCAAAGGATTCTCTCCAACTATGGAATTCAACTATGGAATTCAACGTATGAAATTCTGAAGGGTGAATATGGAGTGGACTAGAATCCAAAGTAGTTACCAAATTAATATTAATGGCATATGGTTCCTGGCAAAAGCTGCAATCTGAACTGCCTGGTCTCTGGTAATGAAGCCTAAGGACAAGACCCAAGGTCAGCAGATCAAGTAATCAAGTAAGCATCATTCTGATATTAGTATCATAGAATTATAGGCAGAGATACAGGCCGAAACAGGAAAATCAAAAGACAGTGTCAGGTGCAGGTTCAGGTTCAGGTTAAGTATTATTCTGGAATGATTTAAAGGAGTCATCAGAGCACTTCGTACATAGATGGCCAAACTCCATATCACCATTGTAGCAATCGGACTGAGAGGCTTCATAATACCCTGCCTATGGTGGATCTAACAAGTATAGTATAGTGTATGGTACTTACCCAGTGTATAGTGTATGGTACTTACCCAGTGTATAGTGTATGGTACTTACCCAGTGTATAGTGTATGGTGTAGTGTATAGTGTATGGTGTGGTGTACAGTGCTTTCCAAAAGTATTCAAACCAATGTCCCAAAAAGGTTCGTACGCTATAGCACAGATTTCTTCTACGCAAAAGTAAATGGCACTTGTGTGTCTCTCTGGAATGTATCGTGGGGAAAGATTTCAAGGTGTAAGCATCTTCTCTTATGGAGATCTGTTGGTAGGTCCTACCGAGTTCAACTTTGAAGACAGACAGGCTTATGCAAACCAGTTTTCCGAAAGACAGTTTGTGGGGTTTTACGAAGGCAACTTGGTGTTTGGTTCTAGGGTCTCTGCTTCTAAAATTAGTTTGGATAAAGATGGGAAGGTTCCTGGGTGGCTGGGGTAATGTTTCACTGCACTTAATAGTCGATTTCAATATTTTGAAATCGGGAATCGGGAGGTTGACCTGATATATACTTTTGAAATAGTGGCTTGTTTCATTTGCTAGTGTGGTTCAGATACTTTTGAAAAACACTGTATAGTGTATGGTGTAGTATAGTGTAATTTAGGGTGTAGTGTATAGTGTAGTGTATGGTGTGGCCTAGTACAGTGTTTTTTAAAATTATTCAAAGCAGCCTTTAGATTTAAGAATTTAGAATATTGAATTCTAATGAAAGTTTGTGTTTGAAACATTATGACATTTGGTATGAAAGACTTTGTGAAAGGGTACGAAACTTTTTGAGTAATTGGTTTATTTAAGCTTGGTGATTCTGGTTCCAAACATCTTGTCACCTGGTTTGAATAGTTTTGAAAAACACTGTATATACTATACATTATACACTATACACTATACATTATACATTATACTAGACCATACTTAATACTAGACCATACACCATACAGTGTTTTTCAAAAGTATTCAAACCACATTAGCAAACTAAAGAAACCAATAATTCAAGAAGTTTATAAGGTAATCCTTTAGAATGAAGAATTCAGAATATTGAATTCGAATGAAAATATCTGTGAAACATTACGCCTTTTTGTATGGAAGTCTATGCCAAGGGAAACAAAACGATTTGCTTTATTGGTTTGAATAGTTTTGAAAACCACTGTAAAATAGTATAGTGTATAGTGTAGTGTAGTGTAGTGTATAGTACAGTATTATTCAAAATTCTTCAAACCAGTCTCCTGATTGATGAATTCAGAATATTTAATTCTAATGAAAATTGGTGTGTAAAACATTATGTCATTTGATTTAAAAGACTCGGTGAAGGGTACGAAGCTTTTTAAGATTTTTGGTTTGTTGGTTTTTGCTAGTTCTAGCTCCAACCATTTTGTACCCCTGATTTGAATAGTTTTGAAAAACACTGTATAGTGTGTAGTATAGTGTGTAGTATAGTGTAGTGTATAGTGTGTAGTATAGTGTAGTGTATAGTGTAGTATATAGTGTAGTGTATAGTGTAGTGTATAGTGTAGTGTATAGTGTGTAGTATAGTGTGTAGTATAGTGTGTAGTATAGTGTGTAGTATAGTGTGTAGTATAGTGTGTAGTATAGTGTAGTGTATAGTGTAGTGTATAGTGTAGTATAGACTCCAGTTTAATAGCAGTAATGGATTGTATAGTAAATCACCAGTTGTGGTGGGCTGAGTCAGGCATATGCTGAGGCCGCGCGCGAATAAGCCAAGTCAGCGTATGAAAGGTTTTCGACTAGTCATGAATAACACCAAGAAAATCGTGCAACCAGCATGGCACCAGCCCAGCGCCGGGGCGGGGCCTGTGCTCAAGCTTTACAATTCTCTTACTCGTCAAAAAGATGTGTTTGTTCCCATTCGGAATAATGCCATTTCATGGTATGCGTGCGGCCCCACGGTGTATAATTATGCCCATATGGGTCATGCCCGGAACTATGTGTGCTCGGATTTGAGCAGGAGGATTTTGCAGGATTACTTTGGCTATAATATTTCCTTTGTACAGAATGTTACGGATATCGACGATAAGATTATAGTGGCTGCTCGTCAGCAGTACTTATTCAAGCAACGCTTTGTACAGGCGTATGAGACGGTTTCGACGGATTTGGTGGCTAAAACAACAAAGTACCTTGGAGAATATGTGGCCAAGAACTTACCGGATTTTAAAGGCGAATTGGCTTCGGACTTACCTTCGTTTTTGGACTCGCTAGACCCCCAGGCTTTGGCTCAGGAAAACCCTAAGGTGCCCATGCACATTAAGGCTGCGTGCACTGCACACAAGGCCATTTTCTCCAACCACCAAGATGTTACACAATTCTTATCTCAGGTGGAGGATGTGGTGGTTCCTTCTTTGGATAAAGAATATGGTGCTACGGTGACGGATCCTGAAGTGTTTAAGGCCTTACCTGCATTTTGGGAAAAGAGCTTTAACTCTGATATGGCCAGGTTGAATGTACTTGCACCCACTGTGACCACGCGTGTGCTGGAGTATGTTCCAGAAATCGTTGATTTCGTGGTCCAAATCATCAAAAATGGCTTTGCTTATGCCTCGGCTGATGGAAGTGTTTACTTTGATACCGTGGCTTTTGAAGCTCACCCTGACCATGACTATGCCAAGTTGCAACCTTGGAATAAGGGCTCGTTGGACCTTATTAGCGAGGGAGAAGGCTCGTTATCTTCTAGCAATGGTAAGAAAAACTCGGCTGATTTTGCCTTGTGGAAATCTTCGAAGCCGGGTGAACCTTCTTGGGACTCGCCTTGGGGTAAGGGAAGACCAGGTTGGCATATCGAATGTTCTGTCATGGCCAGTAATGTTTTGGGTGACAATATCGATATTCATTCTGGAGGTGTGGACTTGTGTTTCCCTCACCATGATAATGAGTTGGCCCAGTCTGAAGCCTACTTCCAGAACAAGCAGTGGATTAACTACTTCATGCACAATGGCCATTTGCACATCCAGGGCCAGAAGATGTCCAAGAGTTTGAAGAACTTTATCACAATCGAAGAGGCATTGCAGACTTATACACCTCGTCAACTTCGGTTGGTGTTTGCATTTGGAAACTGGGAGAAACCTCTCGATTTCAAGGACTCGTTGATCCATGAAGTCAAGGCCTACGAATCTTCGTTATCCAAGTTTTTCACTACCGTTAGGGCTTTGAACAGTGACCAGAATGAACAGAGCTCCAGGGGTGTACAAGTATCCAAGAAATTGGGAGACGCAGAGACCCAACTTCTCAAGGATTTGACCTCAGCCCAAGATGAGGTCCATGTGGCATTCTGCGATAACCTCTCGTCGCCTGGAGCTTTAAGGGCCATCAGTGACTTGGTTTCCAAGACAAACACTTACTTGCAGAGTACTGTGAGTGGGCAGAACGAGTTGAGAATCGAGCCTTTGATTGCCATTACCCACTGGATTGTTAAGATCTTGAACATTTTAGGGTTCGAGACACGTGAGGACCGTTTGGGATGGGTGGATGCCAAGAAACAAGATGGAAGTGGGTCTGCAGAAGAAGTGGCCATGCCTTATGTCAAGAGCTTATCCAAGTTCAGAGACTTGATCCGTGACTTGGCCATCAAAAAAGCAGAATCTTCTGAGTTCTTGCAAGCATCTGATTCGTTAAGATCCGAGTTGTTCAACCTTGGGATTTCTTTGGATGACCGGCCCAATGGTGGGGCTTTGGTCAAATTCTTAAATGAGCAGGAAAGACAGGAGTTGATTGCACAACAGAAACAGAAGGAGCAGCAGGCACAGGAAAAGGCACAGAAGAAACAGAAGCAGGCGGAGGAAAACGCCAGGAAGGAGCAGGAGCGTCAGGCCAAGATGAAGATCAAGCCACAGGACTTGTTCCAGGATAAGAGTGTGTATTCTGAGTGGGACGAACAGGGCATTCCCACCAAAACGGCATCGGGTGAAGAAGTCACCAAGAGCATGAAGAAGAAGTTGATGAAGCAGTACCAGGCACAGGAAAAGCTTCACCAGGAGTACTTGAAGAGTGTCTAGGTCATATAACCTCGAAAGTTAGGGTTAAGAGTTAAGGCCACTTACTCAGATGGATGACATTGGTTGGAATTTCAAGATTGAGAGTGAGAGTGAGAGTGATTAATATGGACAGAGTTCAGTAAACAGCGAAGCTTTCTGAGCTCAATGAAGTTCCATCAGACCTAATTCATGACACCATAAAGTCTAACCAGTACTGCTGAATAGACTATAGACTATTGGACACAACGAAACCAATCAATCTCTAGTCACAATTAATCAATGACTACATCAAAATCAATAACAGTATATACTACGATTGACGAAAGACTGATTGCACTGTATTGAGAAAGACTGATTGCACTGTATTGAGAAAGACTGATTGCACTGTATTGAAAAAGACTGACTATACTGTATTGAGAAAGACTGACTACAAGGGATTGAATATCAGCAACCGTATGTGCTCCAACACATCATGGTATGTACCACAACCCACCCAATCAGAACCATCAAAACCATCGAGAATCAATGAGAGTTATAAATAGAATCAATTTCAAAAACAGATTTATACAATCACCTGAATATTCACACACTTCCATGACTACTATCATATGAACAGACTATCAGAGTACTAGACCAGAACACCAGACTAGACTAGCAGAACACCAGACTAGACTAGCAGAATACTAGACTCCTTGATTATTAGACTACTAGACTATTAGGGTACTAGACTATTAGTGTGATAGACTATTAGGGTGTTAGAGTTTTAGAGCTTTATACTGGCTATACTGGCTATACTGGAGTTTATTAGAGTTTGTTAGACTGTCTGTATCCCTA
Source organism: Metschnikowia matae var. maris (assembly GCA_002370695.1). Classification (NCBI taxonomy): domain Eukaryota; kingdom Fungi; phylum Ascomycota; class Pichiomycetes; order Serinales; family Metschnikowiaceae; genus Metschnikowia; species Metschnikowia matae. Next base: position 117,809 of record NKZH01001805.1, on the reverse strand, counting down.
GACTAGACTAATAGACTAGAGTGCTAGTATATCCCCCCAGTAGTTCTCAAATACGATTGTTAGAGCACTCTACTGGATTTAGATAACATACTAACACAGAGTACTCGACCACAACATATACATTAGAGAGAAACCTTTTCCTGAAGACTCCATTCAGTCTCAGAAGAATTCCCATTTTTTGATTGCTACATGAATTATATGCTTTTTACTAAATAGCTCCAAGTTTATCTGAGAAGCAGATTCTATTAAAGAAACCATAATGATGAATATAATGACAAATATAATGATGAATATAATGATGAATATAATGATGAATATAATGATGAATATAATGACAAATATAATGACAAATATAATGACAAATATAATGCTCAAAGATATATGGTTTTATAAACATTGTGGGTAAATTCTTCCTCTGCATACACAAAATTCCATGCAAATATAATGAGCGGGGTCAGGGTCGAGGGAATATCTATAAAACGCACCTTTCCGCACGCGAATTCTTAACCACCAAATTTATTTGAACCACACTTTTATTAACTCCTCAAGTTTTAAGAGAAAGAAGTTTTTAAATTGCTGTCTAGAGGTTTAGATTTGGTGGATTTTTGGTACAGTAATATTGCTTTTTTTTGAATGACAAAATTAGCCACAAAATTAGGGATGTGTACTATTAATGGCTTATGACAAGGAAGACTCTATGAGGAATATAGACTCTATGAGGAATATAGACTCATTGAAACCCAATAAACTCATCCAATTAGGGCAGATGAAATACTATACTATAATGAAAATAATAATGATAATCTGAGAACCTAAGAAACCGGTTCTAGAAAAAGATCAAAGTAATTAACCTACGAAATTAGACTAAGAGAATGATAAAAAAAGCAGGTTTCACCGACGATAAGTGCAACACCACTTTTATTCATTTGCTTTTGAATTGAAATAGATGCTCTATAGTGAACCTTAAAGGCACCCTGGATCTTAGTAAGGTATAGTATTATTTAGTCTAGTGGTCAGTGTTAGATCCAATATAGACAGGGCATTACCCATAGAAGTTTTATGAAGCCTAAGTCGTCTGATACTTCAAACAATTGCACTAGACAACGCCGTCCCAAGATCTTATGATGTCCCAAGGTCCTATGATGTCCCAAGATACTATGATGTCCCAAGGTCCTATGATGTCCCAAGATACTATGATGTCCCAAAATCCTATGATGTTGAATTGACACATTCAGCATTGAATTGGTATTCAGTTCTGCACCATACTCCCTCGAAACGTATTATAAGTTGCTAAGATTCTTGCCTACGAGGAATCAAAGACGAATAAAGGTAACTTTGTGCCTTAGCATTGTTTGAGGAACCTACCACTATATGGTTTACAGACGTGCTATGTGAGTAAATTATTTCTAGAGGCATCCAACTTATAAGTTCCAATTCAATTCCAGACTGCTATGCGTAATTGGGACTAGTGTTTCATAACATGCTGATTGTGTGCATAGAAATTCATGGAAACGTTTCAGCTCACACGCGCACCAGTGTTTCAGATGTTGCAGGATGTTTCGTAAAATCCCTCACTTACTATATATATAAGGTTGAGCATCCGCACTGCCATAGAGTTGAGGTACTTTGTATGATCAGCATCAATCAAGAGTACCTGAGTGATAAAGATGAATAAATATACAAGTGTTTGGCTGATGACAATTGATGATCCACGGAGAATAAAAGCTACAATCTGGCAAAATTAAGTCTAAAATTATCGAGGGTCCAACATGTTCAGCACAGCGTGAACAGGATCGAAGACATATTAAAAATCAACACAAAGTGTGGACAGGATAAAAGGGTTATTAACAAAATTTGGTCTAGAGGATCATCGACAAAAGTGGTAAAGCCACCATGAAACCTATGACGGCGGTTCTATGACTCTTTCCCGGGAGAATAGAAACAGGGGCCGATGGCAATGGTCCAATAGCCTGCGCCAGAGCTGAGACCGATGTACTTGGGGCTATGGAGCCATCAGCAATGGTTTGAGGGTTTGGTATGCCATTGGCGTTGCCAGCACCGGAATCAGCACCGGAATCAGCACCGGAATCAGCACCAGAATCAGCACCAGAATCAGCACCGGAATCAGCACCGGAACCATCGCTAGAATTACCAGGACCAGAGTTACCAATACTGGAACCATCTCCGGAGTTACCAGCATTAGCAGCACCAACACTATTATTGGAATCAGAGTTACCAGAACCAGAATTACCGGCACCATCACTCGCACCAACATTACCAACACCAGAGCCAGAGCCAGAGTTATCAGAACCAGAGTTACCAGCACTATTACCGGCACCAGGATTAATGACATTACCAGCACTAGAATCCCCGAAACCAGAGTTACCAACACCATTATCGGAGCCAGAGTTACCAACACCTGAGTTACCAACACCTGAGTTACCAACACCTGAGTTACCAACACCTGAGTTACCAGTACCATTATCGGCACCAGAGTTACCATTATCGGCACCAGAGTTACCAGCACCATTATCGGCACCAGAGTTACCATTATCGGCACCAGAGTTACCAGCACCATTATCGGCACCAGAGTTACCATTATCAGAATCACCGGAACCAGCATTGCCCGCACCAGAGTTACCAGCACCATTATCGGCACCAGAGTTTCCATTATCAGAATCACCGGAACCAGCATTGCCCGCACCAGATCCCGAGCCAGAGTTACCATTATCGACACCAGAGTTACCGGCACCAGAGTTACCATTATCAGAATCACCGGAACCAGCATTGCCCGCACCAGAGTTACCAGCACCATTATCGGCACCAGAGTTACCATTATCAGAATCACCGGAACCAGCATTGCCCGCACCAGATCCCGAGCCAGAGTTACCATTATCGACACCAGAGTTACCGGCATCACAATTACCATTATCGGCACCAGAGTTACCATTATCGGCACCAGAGCTACCAGCACCATTATCGGCACCAGAGTTACCATTATCAGAATCACCGGAACCAGCATTGCCCGCACCAGATCCCGAGCCAGAGTTACCATTACCGGCGCCAGAGTTACCATTACCGGCGCCAGAGTTACCATTACCGGCGCCAGAGTTACCATTACCGGCGCCAGAGTTACCATTACCAGTATTGCCGGTTTGAGTAGAACCAGTACCCGGTCCCAGTAATCTTGTTGAAGAAGTCGTTAAAGGGGTCAGCGGAGCAGAAACCTGTGGAACTACTGTTACTGAAATTCTCGTTGGATTTATACCAGGAGAATTAGCAGACGTAGCAGGGCCGGCGGAAGGCACAACATAAGAGGCGTTCCAACTCCTGGTGATAATGAGCCTTGATGAAGAAGGAGTAATGTCAGTTCCCAAGGACGAAGGAGCTAGGCCGGTTCCCGAGGATGAAGGAGCAATGTCGATGATAGAAGACGGATCAATGTCAGTGCTTGAAGACAAAGGATCAATGTCAGTGCTTGAAGACGAAGGATCAAGGTCGGTGCTCGACAAAGACGCAATGACGGAGGTGGACATTACCGTGGATACAGGCGTCTGCACCAACACAGTGTTGGTCTCACCCGGCCCTCCAGCGATTGTTATAGTGGTGGTATAAGTTCCTGTCCACGCTGTGGTTACTGTAGTGGTGGGAGTGGGAACATTAACCAACACCGTATTCGTCACAGTGCCCGTGATCGTCGACGTATCCGTGTACGAGTTTCCCCACGTGGTGGTAATGGTAGTGATCGATTTAGGGACCTCAACAACATCGGTATGAGACAGAACTCCTTGTTGCGTGGTAGTTGATGTTCCAGATTGATCCCAATATGTTGTCACAGTGGTGTAACAGATAGCTTCTTCTTCAGGGGGCAATTCTAACTGATGCACCCAATCTCCAATACCAGAAGGAAACCCAGTAGTATTCCAGAGAAGTCCACCCATAAAGCTCGTTTGGTGACGGTTAAAGTACACTACTCGAATTGGGTAAGCGAAGCCCGTCCGCAATTCAACCTCCACTACATAAGTTTCGTTGTCGGGAAGCTCCCCAACGTTTTCAGGAAGCTGGTTGATGGTAAGATCTGGGACAACTTCACCTAGGGCGTCGGTACAACATACCTCGCGAGAAGATCCCAATTGGAGTACTAGCCCCTCGAAACCCGTGAATTCAACCTTGTACGTCCCATCTATTGGAACTTGTAAGTAGCCGCTAAGTTCCATGGAGAAATTGGTCACAGTGATGTCCTGCCCATAAACTTGGCCCTCAACGACTTCATCCTCTGGTACATCAAGAAATGATTCTTGGAGGATGTCCACAACTCCTGTAGTTGAGCCCACATAACCAAACTTCTTGAAACCCTCCTGGAAAAAGGTTTCATCGTCCCAGGCAGCCTCGCTTAAAAGGGGGTACTTCCAGAAAGTTACGTCGAACCCATTTCTTATTACCTGGTCATAATTTACACACCCTTCGGGAGTAGAAGCAGCCTGGGCCAGAGTGAGAAGAAAAAGCCATATAAACCAGCGTGACATTGGGCTGGAAAAACAATAAAAGTAATATTCGGAATGGTCTAAACGGCCTCTTAATAAAGGCAAAGGGGCTCTTCTCCAGGATTCGGCCAAGCTCTTTAATGTTGCACCCGTGCATAGGAATGGAGAAGCCTTATGCAAACGGCCAAGAAAAAAACTTGGCAAAAAAGTTCAGAAAATTCCAGACTTCAGTTCATTTAAGCAGACCTCAGTTCATTTAAGCAGACCTCAGTACACCTGCAAATGGGGAAGTGATATAGGCCCAAACCATAGAGCCAAGCCAACCTGAATATAATTGTCTTTTTTTTTTTTTTACCTTGGATATTCTGATCACTATCAAGACCTCACAAGAAGAACGCCATAAGAATCTGGGCGGTTTGTCTCTAAAGGCTCCTAACTGTCCGTCTTGTCTTGTCATTATGTACTGCACTCATATACACTTTGCTAAGTGCAGCGTGTATCAGTACAATCCCATGGTATCACATCTTGCATCTGCAAACATACGGAGTATTCTGAGAGATCTAAAAAAGGAACCAGAATCGAATGCAAATCCAAATCCAAATCGAAATCCAATTTCAAATCCAAAATTAAGTTCTCAAAGTCTCATCAACTTTCCAATTGGGGGTGTCAGTTTTTGGCCGAAACGGAAGTCCGAAATAGGTCAATATATGGCGTTATGTGGGGATCTGCTAATGCATGGAGAGATGGCTCGCGCCATCTATTTTTAGTCATGCAGAAGCCACGATTTTTCATGCACAGTGGGTTCGAAAAAAGGGCCTTTATAATAAACTTTGCGTATTCTTCTCCATTTTACTTTTTTTCCACATGGATTTTAATCACGTTTTACGTGGTGCATTTTTCAACGTCTTTAAGCCGGGAAATTCCTCAACATATCCACCAACTAAAAGGGTCATACATGTAGTCTTAATGAACAAGATCAAATTTCCAATACCAATGACTAGATCATATATGAAGTATTAACTAGTATTGAGTACTGAATCATAGGTTATGGTCTAAATTTCAAGGTGTCATCGACATATAATGCACTCATGAGTAACTTTTCTTGTATGTGCTTGTAGTAAATACATAGAAAACCAGACTATACTTCTCGAATCCAAAACTCATTATTGCTTTGTAAATAACCTCATGCCACACTCAAAGCGCTTGTTTCTACAAGGACTTCTCCAACTTGAGAAATGTTCTTTTATGTTAAGGACTCACTGAAAAGACATGCGAATATGTTCAGTATGAAAGACTTAGGAACACCAAAGAAGTTCTGAAGAATGAACATCGAAGCGACTAAAGATTCCATTACTTTGATTTTTAAAAGATCATATCTTCAAGTTGAATGAATTCGCTGGTAAGATAGGCACATACCGAACATTTCCACCACGAAAGAACAAAGACCGTCTATTCAAACTTACAGACAAAGAAAGTAAAGAGTTTTATCATGAAACAAGCTTCAGTTGAGTAGATTCAGTCAAGTAGGTTCAGTTGAATAGATTCAGTCAAGTAGGTTTAGTTCAGTACATCCAGTTCAGTAGATTCAATGTGTAACATGGAACAAGTCGCGTGCGGGTGGGTTTACTGAGCAGTGAGCGCGAGTCTACAGTAAACACCTACGAAGCATGGAAAGTGCAGTACACGGACCAAAAGCACAAGAGTCATGATCACAAAAAAGTTGTATTGAATATATGGTACGATGAATGTTTTTTTTTAGGGGGAATAGCAACACTGAAATCCTATATACATCAATTTCTTTTTATAAAAAAATTTGGTATTTTGTATTTTTAACTGGTGCTTTAATATAAATGATGTGTACTGAGGGTCTGCACTGTAATCTATAAAATACCCCGATTCTGCCACTCCCCCACCAAACAACAACAAAAAAAAACATAGAAAACACAGGGGAATATACATAAAAAAAATAGAAGAAAGCATAAAAAATTAAAGAAAAAACAGAAGAAATGAAAAATAATAAAAAAAAAACAGAAGAAAACATAATAAAGTATAGAAATCAGAAACACTTGAATTTATTGACTCAATACAGTCTTTTTGAATACTGTCAAACCAGCGCCACCAGTGCGACCAGCGCGACCAGCGCGATAAACCGATTCAAAACTGTTGAGATTTTGGGTAATCTCTTTGCTATCTTGGAATTGTTATAACGTTGGTCTCCAGTTGCTTTCTTCAGTATGATGGTTCAGGATTCATCTTAGATCAATTATATTCATCTCTAAACTAGATATCAGTGAACTGTTCTCACAATCGATACCGCTCAAGCCTGAGCGGGATCCTCTCTCTATATAGTCAGTCCCGGGGCATGATGAGTATACGTCCTCGTCGTGTACTTATCCCTGTTTCATTTGCACCATGTATCTCTGAAACCCGTGGGACCTCTCCACCTCATGTCAGCCCTGTATATTATCATTGACCTACAGGCAACATGTTTAACAGTTGCCCGCACTCACAGGTTGACACATATCGTGTGTCCCACAAGTTCAACACAAACCGCACTAGCATAACGATTCAAACCAATAATTCAAAAAAGTTTCGTAACCCTTCGCGCAGTCTTACAAACAAAATGGCATAATGTTTCACACTCAACCCTCTTTCATTGAAGACATTGATTAAAGACATTGATTAAAGATATTATTATTCTGAATTCTTAAATCTGGTTTTATACATACTACAATTGGGATTTTGGAGTGTTGTACTACCAATCAAGGTAAAAACCGGGGCGAAACATGAACTGATTTCCTTGTTTGGGGGTTTATGTGGTTTGGTTTGTTTAATTTTGCTAGTGTGGTTTGAAACAGTTTGTCGCACTGGTTTGAAGGGGTTTGTAGCACTGGTTTGAAGGGGTTGAAAAAACACACTGTATTGTACTGGGCACTATGAGAATATGACTTGTTGGGTTAGGACATGATTCATAGTATAGCCACACTATATATAGAAACACTATATACAGAAACAATATAATAAATGTTTCCAGTCCATACTATCAATGCTACTAATATATAGTCGTGTATAATATTATAATTTTGTATAGTATTACATTCTTTTAGAGTGGTACATCAGTCTAGTGATCAGTCTATATAGGGTTTACGTGAATTAGACTTGGTACTTATAGTCCAATAAATGAGCACAGCTTCCATTACATACTGATCAGAATAGTTCCTACTTAAGTAGCCAATTAAAATACTTGGCTTCTTCTTCTTCTTCTTCTTCTTCAAAAAAAAAACATCTATCAATAATCAGTTGGAAGCTTAGACCGTTCGTGAAATCTTAGACCGTTCGTGGAAGCTTAGATTGTTTGCGGGGATCTAGAGACAAAGCTTCAGATCGCACGCACATTTATTATAATCATAATCAATTTCCTAACACCTGTGGTGTACGGATGTGCAGTGCAGTATCAGAGAGCGACACGAATCAAGTTCCCCCCACCACCACTCATGTTTAGCTTATGCACACGTGCCCAGGGTGTGGCCAACAGCACCATTAGTGCAGTATCGACCATGAGTATTATTGTGGCCATCTTATCACTCTTACAACTTTATTTTGGAGGGGCCTGGAGTATTGGGTCCACGGAAATCAGCCACATTAAAGCGCAAGCTCTGATGAAGAGTTCCCGTTCATTTGGTGCCGAGGTGGGTAACCCTCGTGAAAACTCAAAGATCCTGTTTGACTTGAATGCTGACTTGACGCCTCTTTTCAACTGGAACACTAAGCAAGTGTTTGTGTACTTGACTGCTGAATACGATGGAAAGTCGCCTGGTTCCTCTAGTACTGTGACCTACTGGGATAAGATTATTACCAGTAAGGAAGATGCAAAACTTCAGTTGAAAAATGCAAAGGCCAAGTACTCTGTTTGGGATGTGGAGAAGTCGTTCCGTGGCCGCAATGCCACGTTGAAATTGCAGTGGAACGTCCAGCCATGGGTTGGGCTTTTGACTTTTGGAGAAACTGCCACGCTGGAGCCTGCTACTTTTAACTTTGCCAAGATCCAGAAAAAGTCTAAGAAATAAACATTGGTCAATGGATCTGTTAGTCTGTCAATGGATCTGTTAGTCTGTCAATTAGTCTGTCAATGATCTGTCAATGAATCTGTCAATGAATCTGTCAATGAATCTGTCATTAGTCCAGTGGTCGGTGATTGGGTGAGCTGGCAATTCTGGTGTTGGAGTTATGGATGTACTCCAATTACGTATGTATAAGAATCTGTGATAATACTGTAACCGTGCTACCATAAATTAAGTCTACATTCTCTACAACTATATTTTCATGAAGTGGATGTATATGGTCTGATGTCTATACGTATCCACAGCTCGAGAACCTAAGGCTCATTTCAGTACTATTTACAAGCCACTAAATAATAGTCAACAACAGTCAACAACAGTCAACAACAGTCAACAACAGTCAACAACAGTCAACAACAGTCAGCAATAAGTCCACAATAAGTCCATCTGCACTTACACTATTGAGATAACACCTCTACTGCCTTTACTACTCTCCAACTACTACACACAGTCTAATGCTCATACTCATACTTTATATACTTATACGGTTTACACTGAACACTGAGCATAGTATTATACTTCCTACTGAGTCCGGTCCAAGTACCCAAACACTATTTTCCATATAGCCTTAGAAGCCTTATCAACTTTATATAAATACTATTACTTTAGTAATGTTAAGATTTAAGATGTAAGATGTAAGATGTAAGATGTAAGATTTAAGGAAAAGAACTCGAACTGTTTACGAGACTTCTCCACAGCCTGCTTTTGAGCACTGGTGAAATGGGTACCCTAAATCTACCTACCTACTTTATTATATGTGTCTAACTATATCTATGCTTTGACAGTATATATGCTCTAACGTTTATGAATGCTCTATGATCTATGCTCTATCAATGTCCAATTTTCAATGTCCAATGTCCAATTTTCAATGTCCAATTTCCAATGTCCAATGTGTAATGTCCAATGTGTAATGCTCCATGCTCTATGCTCCATGCTATTATCGTCTTCCCCGGAGCTCTCTTCCCAAGTTGCTCAAGGCTCTAATGGCAGTCTTACGCCGAGAATGCCGTCCCTCTCCAGCAACAGATGCCGATATACCCAGGATACGTTCGATCTCATTCCGAAACCGTACCACTTGCGGCTGCTCCAGGTTAAAGTACAAAAGGTACTCTATGGTTTCCGGGTACCGATCGTAGAGATCGAATGCTAGCGTGTATACGCCTTGAGAACGGGCCTCGATGTGGTGCACGAGCAAAGCAGCCACACCAGGCCTTATGAAATTACGCGTCCGAATGAGCCGTTCGGGCGTAAAGAACTCGGCAATGTTGTTGAAGAATCGTGCCATGGTCCATTGCCGTTCCACGTGCATATTATTGAACTGCTGGAGCTCGTTGTATAATAATGCGTGAGGGTTGCGCACATGCTTGAAGTCATTAAGAATCTGCTGGAGCTGTGCAAGTGTTCGTATGCCGTAGTAGTCGTTCAAGATTTTGTAGCGGTCGAAGATGGCGCTGACCGGCTGTGTTTGGGACAAGAGCCGGAGAAACACCCGGTAAATGTGGGAGATCTTCTTGTACACCATGACCTCGGCCCAGTTGCCTGAAACCAAGAACCGTTCGCAACAGTTGAGCATAACTTCCAATGTTTGGCTGGAGAGGCCTTGTTGCTTGGCTTCTTGGAGAATGATTGAAATGATTTCGTTGAACTGGTCTCCAGAAAGACGGATGTTGCGCCGGACGCAGTTGTGTAGGATACGTTCGTATTCCTTGACCTCCACTGGTTGGAGATTATACTTTTTCCCGAGCATCTGGAGCTGCACGGTATATACATCTCTATACTCGAGCTGGAGGAGTTTGGGGAGCGACACAAGGAAGTTTAGGTCGGGGTTTGACTGATCAACTTGGTGTTCTGTAACTTCTGCTTCAATCTCTGGAGTATGGAACTGATCCACGATATCGTTAAGCTCCGTTAATGCATTGCTCACCAATGAGGTAGTAACGTTTAAGTTGCCATATGACAAATAAACCTTGCTCATTTCCTTTAAGATGGAGAGCCGGAAATCAAAGCTCATCTTATCGGCCACCTTATCACGGAACTGGTTTAAAAACTGCACAATCAAGTCGATGTTGCCCGAAGTAGTAATGGAAAACCCAGAGAGAATCTCCAAAAGTGGCACGGCGTTGCGTAGAAGCTCCACGTCCAGGAGTTTCTTGGGCCGAAGCCCTTCAGAATTGGCCATGAAGTTCTTGGCTCCAAGGTTGAAGCCATATATCTCGAAGATCGACTCCAAGAGAACAAACGAGTTCTTGAACCCATTCTGGTTACGCATGTCCATCTTTAAAAGCGCTTGGATCAAGTACTTGTAACTCTGGGCAGAGATGTCAATTTTTAAACCCACCATTTCTCGATAAAGGTCCAAGATCCGCGAGGTGTCCTGGAAAGTAGCATCTTTTCCTGTGCATTCCCGAAGAAACGGCAAGTAGGTGGATTCACTGAGCATGTTCAAGTCCTTGCAATGGCGGAAATAACGGTCGGCAGCACGTTCCACCACATCCCCTGAATCCAGCAGTCTCAGAACCACCAATGAATGTTTGATCAACTCCACCAAGAGTTTGTCCAAATTCCTAGGGCTAAGACTCTTGTTTTCAAGCTGTTCGTCTAGAGATGCCACCATCTTTCTGGCCTGCTCTTTAAGAACCCATTGTTCCCGTTTATCGGATGTTTGTCTGACCCACACCCTATAGTTTTTGATCTGGGCCTTGAATATGAGATTGCTTTGGAAGGGCACCTCGCTTTGGTGATGAGCCTCATTGGCCAAATCATTGGCCTTTTGGAAATCTCCCATCTTGGTATGGAAATTGATCCCATGGTAGTATACTCTCTCGGTTAGGAGCTCTGCGTCTTGGGCAACCTGCCATACCCTAAGGAATTCTTTCTTAGAGAAGGTGGCCGTGAAGAATATGATCATCTGCACTATCATATCTGGATCAAGGTAAGTAGTATTGTTTTGGAGCTGCTTCTCAAAGAGCTCTTCGATCGCCTGCATGGCCACCTTGACATTGCACTGGAAAAGCTTTATTAGCAAGACTTCACTCTCGATGCGAGGAATGTACTTGGGGTCGATTTCCAGTTTTTCCACGCGCGCCATGAAGTCATCATGGTACTCAAGAGCACGGGTGTAGTCGTTGTTATTGATACAAGCCCGAATGATGCCCCTGAAAATGGGGTAAGTGGGCTGAAGGTGTCGTTTCTGCATCTGCACATAGAGTCGCTCGACCTCTTTTTGACTCCCCACTGACGCCAACGCTCCAATCACCACCGAGTAGTGGATCACGCGCGGAAGGTCTTTTTTCCCGTACATATCCTCGAATTGCTGCTGCAAGAGCTTCCAGTTTTTCGTGCGCTCATTCACTTGAAGTAGTAACACAATCTGCTCGTCATCTTGGAGATCTGGGAACGCTGCATATTTTTCAATGGCCTGTTCCGGTTTTTTTTGATGGATGTATGCTTTCATCACTGATGTAAGATCTTCACTTGTTAGCGTATCCTGGTCTTGTTTGAATTGGAAAACTTCCATGGCCAAATTGGGATTGGCGGTGCTGGCGGCTCTCATGGCTTCCGATAGGAGACGGTGATACCCGTCTTGTGGGACCACCAGCGTGATTGTTTTTTGTAAATCCAGAAGGTACTCCGGGTTCCCCCCATTTCCTTTACTGTGTGCAAGAACCAAGCGCCAGGCCTTTCTATATACAAGATGGTGGCCAGAAAACGTAAGCAGCGGGTCCCGGTCGATCATGGTGATATATTGCACACAGCGCAGGATGATTTCGGACCCAGTAGCCCCATAGAGGAGACTTTTACGGAGGAGAATGGCATTAAGCTGGTGTTTCTGATCCGTGGAGTAGCGAGTGCTCAGGAGAAATGATTCCATGGACTCGTGGTTATGAGAGAGTTGGCCCTGGTCCATTTTTAGCTGCAATACTTTCATCACCGTAGATGCCCAGCTGGGGAAAGTACCCAGAACAACATCCAGGATCATACCTGTGTCCAGGGATTCATGCAATTGTCGAAGGCGGCTCTCCTGCAGGACAAAGAGATCATGGAACGCACCATAGTCACCTCTATTCATCATTAAATGCACGAATTTCTCGTGGCTTGCATAAAGTTGTTTTTGTAAAGAGATGTTCGGGTCTGGGTTCGACAGATCAAATACCAGTCGCCATGTTTGTAGCAAGAACTTATATGCCTGAGCTTCATATTCACCCAGAGCCAAGTCAATTGCCGCCAAAAAAAGCAGATGCACCGAAGAATCGACAATCTTCCGCCTGCGGATGTTGAGTAATACGTTCAGAAGAATCGTTTCATCCGAAAGCACTTTTTCAATATCACTAGACGTCAACTTATTGGCAGCAAAGTATGGTTGGGTAGCGTAGGGCCTAAGTAGGGGTAGAGGCCGGGAGAACGATGACGGCAGCAGTTGGCACACAGTGCTATGTAGTAGACGCCAGCGGAAATGGGCGTACCGACCCATCCGTAGTAGTGTGTGCATATCCCTTGGGCCTCTTGTGGGGGAGAGGGTTAGCTGAGGTTGAGAAGAGATATATTTTGCTGGACCCACTATATGCAGGCAGAGTAAGTGCACCATAAATCTTTACAAGCAAAAAAAAAAAAAAAAAATACGGGGAGATGGGAGACGATAGTAAAAAAATGGGAGGTGGTTTTAGATACTGAAATAGGTTTCTTTTCTTGGATCTCTTCTTTTTTTTTTTCCTGGTTTTTTTTCTTTTGGGTTGGGTGGTGGAAATCGTATTGGTTTATGGAATAAAATGGTGAGGCACGTGACCAGAGTCAAAGGTAGCAATAGTGCAAAGTTAAAGACTGTAGATAAGTAGGTTGGAATTTAGTGAAATGGGGATTTAAAGAAATTGGTGGTTGGAGAAGAAATGAAAGAGGAAAAAAAGAAGGAGGAGAAATGGTAACGGATTGGGTATGGAGTTAAGTGGTGGACGAAGAGTAGGTAGATGTGGTGGTATATGCAGGTTCATTGGCAAAAAAAAAAAAGAAATGAAAAAACAGAAGTGAAGTAAACTTGTATTTAAAAGGTTCTGTGTAATTTGCTATGGGGCGAGAGTTTACTTAATTTAGGATTAGACGTTTAGAAACTTACGATTTGAATGTAGAGTAGAGGGAAGTGGGGTTATATGCAGGTAATAGTAACTTACAGGTAATTGGTAATCTGCTTATCAGTACACATTTCAACTTCAAAGTACCCCAGCCTTTAATATCTCTTTTATACATATTTCGTTTATGCTTATCTCTTTTATGCACGTCTCTTTTTTTGTAAAGCAAAGGAGGTGTTTTAAGATGACATAAAATAAAACTGGAATTAGCAGATGGTCACGTGACTGATTTAAGTCTAGTGGCCGACTTGGTGACGGAGATAAAGTCACGCGACAACCGAGCATTGATCCCATACATTATATGCGCTGCTCAAGACCTCACCGAGACCTCACCACTTTGGAATCATGAAACATTGAAACTGTTTTGAAACCATTGTTTAACCACCTAAAACTTTGATGACACTTTGATGAAACGTCTTTGAAATCATTTTGAAACATTCATGAATCCACTAGTACAGTGTACAGCTATGGTCACTCTGCTTGGTAGCTCTGCTTGGTAGTTCTGCTTGGTAGTTTTGCTTGGTAGCTCTGCTTGGTAGCTCCATTGTTATACTTCACTACTGCACTAATTCCTTCTCTATGCTCCTTTTCCATGCTTGCTGCTCCTTTTCTTCCCGTTTCTTTGCTCCAGGGTTCACCACCGATAATTTGAACCTGGGTTGGGTCAATCACTAGTATAAAATGTCCATCGCTAATACCTCCGTTCACTAAATCAATGCACTCATTAGCTTAATTCAATGATCACCTCTCAATTTAAAACAAAGATTGCAGCACCACGTTTTGACGCATGGCTTCTCACTGCAATACTCGTTGTAGCGAAACCAAGTGGTTTGACTAACGTTGATCGGACGGGAACCTGTGTATTTTCCATTTGGTATGGCCACAACCGGTAGATATAAGTTCGTCTGAGTATCATTCATGATAGTAGGCAAACTTATACCGTTATGTCGCATGGAGTTTTGAGGACCCGGAGATTAAGATCGTAATTGTGCTGATACTGATAGACCCGTGGAACCCAGGACATGTGACCCAGATAGTGTTGGCGGCAGCGTAAACCGATATAACTATCCCTAGCGAATTGAGGAGAGCGCCTGGCTAGGCCAATTAAAACAAACGGTAGTCTCACCGTTGTCTGTCGGCTCCTCTACACGACGGGGGTAGGGCTTGTAGATGTTCGGTAAAAGGGGACGGGCAACAAGCCAGTCCAGGTGACAGCAGACGGAGTTGTGCTAGCACAGTGACCTGTAAGGCCGTCTAGGCTTACTCATTGTTCTTGTTCTGCTGGAGAAGTGATTGAGTTCGATGATAAAGTGGCACTGCAGGCATGACGGCGAGCCCTGCAGTTTTGTTGGACGTGTTCGTGATTCTTGCATAGGTAGTACCTGAATTTGGCCATGGTCCTGAGGTTCAGAAGCGTCAAATTATGCCTTCGTCCAGGTGCTAAAGTCGACAGCTAAATGGGCCTGAGTGTGGTGTTCAGCCCAAGTAATTGGCGTTATCTGCAAAAAAATGGCAAGACTCAGATGATATGATTCAAAATCTTTGTAGGTAACGTGACCAAGCTTGGGGGCATCAGCGGCATACTTTGGGTTGAGGCCCAAGAGGCAAAAACACCTTGAGACATTCGTCGCCAAAGCAGTCTTATGGAATTTGTATGATGAGTGAATTGAATCTTGGGAAGGTAGGTGCTGATGGATTTATTGCCTTGACAAAGGTTCAAAAGGCAATTTGTGACATATTCGAGGTGGTTACCTGGAAAGAAGTGCTCGTAAAGGGCATACGGATTTTTTCGGCATCGCTATCGGGCCATTCTGGCATCCGGCTGAACTCTTATCCGGCTGAATTCTTCAAGCCAATTTTTGGCTTCACCCACGAGGCAGTGCAAGAGAGTCTTGCGTTGTTGTTCGTGAACATCTTCAAGGAAGTAGGTCTCCATAATCCGAATGAAGGGTTTAATAACCATCGGATTGTGAATGTCGTCGTAAGAGGGCAACCCTTCGGAAGTAATAGGCAAGATCGTGTCGGAGGTTGTTCTGGCATCATTGACGGCACACATGGTTCAAGCTGCTCTACCAAGGGTTAAGGATGCCTAGAGAATTGCCAGCTCAGAGGTTCTCATTAACAGCCGACTTTGGGTATTAGGTGCTTAAGCCAAACTTGGTAAAAGCAGGTTCGTAACATGAGGTTAGTAAAAACAGGTTGGTGAAAAAAGGTCCGTAATAAAAAAAACTGGTTCCTCAAATTCCCTCGCCAATTCCCTCCCTATTTATAGGCGACTTGGTTGCAAGAGGCCAGTCCGCAGGGCGTCTCTGTACTCGGGGTTCCTGCATTCTCACCAGGGGATCTTATCTGCCTACCCATGAACCTCGCTCACAACAGAGGACAATCTGGCAGGTTAATGTAGTGATATAGATGAAAAGCGGTTCATCCCTTATATGCTCACCCAGAAATTACTCCAAATTGAGTGATATGAAATATTCTAGAAATCTTAAATGAATGGTAGAGGGATACAGTGGTAGGAGTATTTGACTAGGAATAGCAGCCAACGCCCGCGAATGGTAACCATGCATTACTATGCGCTAGCATGCAAAACGCATTCTAGCCCCCCCCCCCCCGCACCGATTTACAGCCAACGTCTATGGAATATAAAAGCTGCTCTCCCCCCAGTCGTTCCTATCTTCTTTTTCTGTAACCCCCCTCTACCTCCCCTCTACCTTCTCTCTAACTCTGACTATTACTAACTCTGACTATTACTAACTCTGACTATTACTAACTCTGACTATTACTAACTCTGACCCTGACTCTAACTCTATCTATCTATCTATCTATATGTTAGATTCGTTGATACGTTTGATCCATAAACGTTGCTATATTCGTTGGTGATTCCTTGAAGAGAGGAATTTGCTTTGGAGAAAAAACATGGTTTCAAACGAATCCACCAGAACAATCACCGCTTACTTGTTGCTTGGTTCAATTTAGTCAATTATGTTGAATAGTGGGACGTTCTTCAAATGGCATTTTAGGATCAGAAGGCATAGGTAGCCTTAAAATACCTTATTGGGTACAGCATCACCTATGATGGATCTAACATAGTGTATGGGTGCATGCTATAAGATGATGAATATCATAAAGGTAATCTCTACCATCTTGACCAGCATAGGAAAGCCCAATTTTTGTGGATCTTGTGAACTCTTTGAAGAAGATCAGAGCATGTTGAAAGGTTGATTCATTTGTGTATATGATGAATGCTCAAAAACTGTGCTAAAAAGGGAACTCAATGTGTACATTTCTGAACATTCCCAGACTATACGGGTTCGGGGGAGCTGAGAAATTGGCATTTAAGATGATGAGCGAACGTGTCTAGTTTATGTGCCTCATGAAAAAAATGCCACGATACTAAAGGGATCATTAAGGAACGAGTCTTGTAACAAAAAATCGTTAATTTAAGATCGCTCTTTGTGTCACCTGATCTGCAGTATACTGAGTACATTTAGTTTCATATTGGTCGGTCTGCCTAGCTGGGGGAAGTATGCAAGATATCATACCCCTGGTCGGAGAGGAAGCGGAAAACAAAGCCCGTTTCTCCACTATCTCGGCCTGCACGGTACCGTGCAACCTGTGCGCTAAGATCGCCGATCATGCACCACGCGCCGCGCGATAGCAGATAAGATAACATTTCCGTTCCCCATTTATAACGGCCGTTCGCACCCTACAATAGTGCCACTCTGAGTACACAGAATAAGAGAAGCAAGTCCAGAAAAGGAAAACCAAAATTGGAAGAAGAATTGAATCGAACCGAGAAGAAGGGTCACGAAAAAAAAAACAAAAACAAAGAATATCTCGAAATAAGAAACATCTCGAACATAATGGAGAAGTTGCAGGCTACATTTACCCAAGATAATGTCCATAATCTAGACACCATCACCAGCTTCACTCTGGCCCAGGGCAAACAAGTCAATATCACAGGAAATGTGGACCAGGCCATGGACTTAGTCCTACAGGAGAAATCGGTGGAACTAGATGAAGAAGCCAATCGTCGAGTGCTCCGCAAAATCGATCTTTACCTTATGCCACTCATTTGTCTACTCTATGCTTGTCAGTTCATGGATAAAACCACCAGCTCATATGCTGCCGTGATGGGCTTCAAACAGGACTTCAATATGCAGGGGGACATGTATTCTTGGTGTGGCACAGCTTTTTACCTTGGTTACTTGGTATTTGAATTTCCTGCCAATACATTAATTCAACGGTTTCCCCTCTCCAAAGTAACCTCGGCCTTTATCTTGGCGTGGGGTACAGTCTTGTGCCTCCACGCGGTGCCGCGGCTGTATGCAGGAGTCATTACATTAAGAACGGTTCTTGGGATGTTAGAATCTGCTGTGACTCCTGCCATGGTTATTTTTACTAGTCAATGGTATCGGAAAGAGGAGCAGTTTCTCCGGACTGCAATTTGGTTTTCGTGCAATGGAATAGGCATTACTATTGGTGGAGGTATAGCTTATGGAGTGGCTGCGCACGCTCAACATTACTCTATGGAAGGGTGGAAGATTTTATTTGTGGTGACAGGGCTCATGACCATTGTGATTGGGTTTCTCTTTTACTTTCATATTCCTGATTCGCCAGCTCAAGCCTGGTTTCTTAGTGACCATGAAAAACAGTTAGTGGTGGAGAGAATCCGTCTGAACCAGCAAGGTTTTGGTAACAGACACTTCAAGATGGAGCAATTCAAAGAAGCATTAACGGATTTGAACGTGGTATTATTCTTTTTATTTGGAATCTCTTCCAATATCCCCAATGGCGCAACCACCAATTTCGGGAGTATTTTACTTCAATCCGACTTTGGATATACATCCAAAGAGTCATTATACATGAACATGCCATGTGGAGCCGTGGAGTTTTTCGGATGTATATCTCTTGCATACTCGGTTCGTTACGTCAAGCACCGTATGGCCATTTCACTTTTTGCATCGTGCATCACCATTGCAAGTGCATGTATGTTGGCATTTGCAACCACCAAGCAAACACGGTTGGCTGGATACTACCTCATGTACGTGTACCCCATCACCATGATCTGTCTTTTGTCGTTGGTGGCATCAAACATAGCGGGCCATACTAAGAAGATCACGTGCAATGCCATCTTTCTCATTGGCTACTGTGTGGGAAACTTGATTGGACCTCAAACCTTCATTGACAAGCAGGCTCCAACGTATACGGGGGGAAAAATCAGTTTTGTTGTGTGCAACTGTACGTCCACGATTTTACTCCTGGTGATTTACTACAACTTCTGGCGTCTTAACCGTAAGAAGGAGCAAGAAATGGAGTATGTGGATGAGAACATCGAGTTCTTGGAGAACATCGAGTTTGCTGACTTGACCGATAAACAGAACCCTTACTTCAGGTACATGCTTTAGATTTAATCTTTTACAGAAACAGAAACAGAACAGAAGCAGAGATAGAAACAGAGACAGAAACAGAGACAGGACTATACTAAGTGGTACACTATTTGATAATATACCATATTGTATATTCTTGATTCTCACATTAAGACGGCAGTTTTGACACTATACTCCATACCCTTATAAGTGATACTATGACACACTCCACTATTCTATATTGTCTTCATTGATCACTTTATTGCATATGCTCACCTACTAGGAGATACATTTAGCTATTATGAACATGAACTACCTTAAACGAACACGCAAAGCTACAAGATGAACTCACTGTAAACTACTATAAGCTACTATAAGCTAATATAAACTACTATAAGCTAATATAAGCTACTATAAACTACTATAAAGTACTATAAGCTACTATAAGCTACTGTGAAACTACAAAAATAACATACACTTTTATTTTACCTGAAGTGGTCTTTTTTACTACATATTCCTGACGGTTGTTCCTTGAAAAATGGAATCCGTTTGGTCAAAGTGATGGTAAAATATAGTACAGAGTTATGGTATGAGAACTCAGTACTTGTTATATTAAACAAACTTGTCTTATTTTCTTTTGTTTAAAGTGGAACTGAACCTTGGCTCGAGATTCACTATTCACATTTTTACATGACACTCGAAAGATGAAAATATACACACGAATATAGTTGTCTTCATTACTCTATCTACAACACCAAACCATAATAAACTATTCCATAAACTAGACCATATACTATTCCATATACTATTCCATATACTATTCCATATACTATTCCATATACTATTCCATATACTATTCCATATACTATACTAGACCATATGAAATAAGTCTATACCATACAGTAATAAATCACTGGGTACTGATACTACTCTACTACTATACTATACCAATGTTACACTACACCCTTCAACTGGCCTTTAAGAAAGCTGGGTTCATCAATATTGAGCTCCACTTCCATAGTCTCCTCTGTATCCGGAGTATTATCCATATCATCGTCTTGGAACCCGTTCAATTCCGGGTAATCAGATGCCGATGCTGCTCCAGATGCAATGAGCTGGTGGATCTCCCACCTTTCTGGGGAAGTCAAACGTCTCCCCTTGGCAGCATTTTGGTCTGGTAAGAAACCTCGGCCCCGGATTTTTATCTCTTGTACTTCATGCAGCTTATCTATACCAGTGATTTGGTTTTTCTTTATATCAATACAGATTCATACTGACTCCAGTAAGGGTATAACTGGTGTAGTGTAGTGTAGTGTAGTGTAGTGTAGTGTAGTGTAGTGTAGTGTAGTGTAGTGTAGTGTAGTGTAGTGTAGTGTAGTGTAGTATACAGTGACTTTCAAAACTATTCAAGTCAGGGGGCAAAATGCTTAGAGCTAGAAGTAGCCAAATTAAACAACCCAATAACTCAAAAAGGTTTGTACCCCTTCATAGAGTCTTTAAAATCAAATGTGATGTTTCATACACCAACCATTATTAAAAATTCAAGATTCTGTATTCTTAAATCTAGAGGTTGGTTTGAATACTTATGAAAAACACTGTAGTATAGTATAGTATAGACATCCCTTTATAACTTCTATGAAAACTATATCAACCCATGCTTTCTATAGTCAATGCTATTTGTTCTCCAGGTGGTGGCAGGTTTGCTTGCAGTATACCTGACCTTTGGCATTCTTTTTCGAAACTACTTTGGTACGTTTCATATCAAGTACTCGTTTAGTTCCGCATGGAGTATTCATAGTTTGTAGTATCAGTAGTATACACCCAGTACTTTTTGTAATAACTAGTATAGTAACTATCAGTGATATAGCTGTATAGTAACTAGAATCAGTGACATAGTATTATAGTAACTATCAGTAATATAGTAGTATAGTAACCGTCAGTGACATAGTAGTATAGTAACCATCAGTGATATAGTAGTATAGTAATTAGTATAGTATCTGGTGTTATAAAGTGTGTTATCCTAAACTTGTATCGTTGATGATATCTCAAAGAGAGGAACTGAAGCGGCCTATATAACTTGGAGAGAAACGTAAACTCTCCACCAGAACAATATTAACAGTGTTCTTTTTAAAAAATATTCAAACCAGTCTTCAGATTTAACTTTTCAGAATCTTGAATGCTGATTTAGTTAGCGTTTTACACATTGTTTTACACATTATGTCATTTGGTTTGAAAGACTCTTTGAAGAAGTAAGACACTTTTTGAATTTGGGATGTCTACTTTGACTATTTATGGTTCCAAACTTGTTACCCCTCTTAGTTTGAATAGTTTTGAAAACACTGTATTGTTATAGAATATGTTCCAAAAGGGTCTCCGTTTTACAAGTTGTCATGATGACCAGATATCGTGATACGCCTTTTTTAGTATACACTATTGGAATCGGACATCGTAGGCCTCTTACTCATACTACTGTTACTACTATTACTACTATTACTTCTACATACTACTACTAATACTAATAGTACCATCTCCTAATTGTTAGATCCACCATAGATACGGCCATACTACTATTATTACTTGTAATACTGTAACTAACTCTTAATCTTAATACTTTCTCCCACTACTACTACTACACTGACTACTACACTGACTACGCTAGACCCACCATATATAGGGCCTTGTCTTTAAATGTACGATGAAGCCTCTCAGCCCCCCAAAAAAATGACTGCAGTAATGGAGCATTCAAAGAAAATGGCTCAAAGCTTGTCCAAGATTGAGGTAGAGTGGAGTAGGGGATTCTACAAAGAGGACAAATATGGATATGGGGTGTACGGGTTTATGGGTTTATGGGTTTACATAAAATGTTACTTACTATAATGTTACTTCACAAAATATAAGTAGTTTGTGCTTCATTGAAAACGTAGATTGGGTGCGGATCAGAAAAATGAGCATACCATAAAAAACAGTGAGCATTCCAGAAAAGTAAGTGTATCACAGATTTCGCAGCCATTTTGTGGCAAACCGCGAACTATATAAACCTATATCCCCCCACCTCATATTTCTTCCATTTCCCACCACCTTTTCTCCACACAAAAAAACAGAAACAACAGAAAACAAGACAAAACAAGACAAAACAAGACAAAACAAGACAAAATAAGACAAAACAAGACAAAACAAGACAAAACAAGACAAAACAAGACAAAACAAGACAAGAAACAACAAAAAACATCAAAAAACAACAAAAACTCTTATAATGCATCTCCTCATTCTAATCCTCCTCTTACTGATTTTTCCAGGACTTAGTGGGCTTGGAATCACAATCTCACTTGTCATAGCTTACCTAGACCCAGGAAGCACTGTCCAAAAGAAAAAAGTAGACGAAAACATGGAGAATGAAAATGAAGGAAGAAACAAGCAGAAAAAGAGAACAAAGAAAAAGCAGAAAGAACATTTCTTACTGACTACTCCGAAACAGACCAAAGGACAACGGGGACTAACATTTAAAGGATGTTTACAGGCTCCGCGACACTTTGGGTCTCAGAAAGTAGGAAAGGCAAGATAGATAATACCTATGGTGTAATCACTTGCATCTAGGAGTCTCATTACAATGAACCCTAAAGAAACAACAATAACACTCGGCCTCATAGAGACGATTAATAAATAGCTAATAAAATGAATTGCAAATAGTCTTTGGTAAGTCTAGTTGAACTATGCCTGGGATTATTAAGCCTGTGTGGTCTGATCCATACTAGAAACAAACAGTATGATTAATATCAATGTATACTACAGTACTACAGTACATACTACTACAGTACATACTGATGCAACTTTGAAACCAGGACTAACGCAATGTTCGAAACGACCCCATGAAACTGACACAACCATGCAACTGACAATGATGGAACTGACACAATGATGGAACTGAAACAAAGACTTATGCAATGCTTGAAACAACTGTGGAACTGAAACGGTAATAGAACTGAAACGGTCATAGAAACTGTAACATGTAACACAAGTAATTATGGCCAATTAACTTCAATGACTAGATGATTCAAGGTTCATCATTGACTTTGACACATTGACAGCCAACTACTTCAATACTATCAAAATTCCCCCCTGAGATCGTAGTGCCAATACAGATTTCGTCATCCAAAAAGAAAAGAAGAAGCAGTTTCTTTTGTTCAAGTGTAGTACGCCCAAACGTCAGGGTTTTCTTGACCAATTCTGCCACCTCTTCAAGAAGCGTATAATCCGCTTTGATCTTCAACACATTAGATCCAAAAGGGTAATGAGAGCCTGCTTTGAACCATGAAAGTGGATTATCAAGAAGGACTTCTGTGAATGCAAAGTTTCTCTAAAAGTTGTATATAAGCCGCTCCGATTCCTTCGCTTTGAGAAATCATCAACAAATACAACATTTTACACATCATTGTACCAAAGAACATAACACTATACTACTATTACCACCTCCTCCTCTCCCTGCTACTACTTAAAATACTTGTACTATCTCCCCTACTACTAATTATAATGTCTCTGTAGGTAGAAAACTACCTATTGTGGATCTAACAAGCAGAGAACATCACTATAGTATAGTATAGTATAGTATAGTATAGTATAGTATAGTATAGTGTAGTGTAGTAATGTATAGTATAGTATAGTATAGTATAGTATAGTATAGTATAGTATAGTATAGTATAGTCTGGTCTAGTATAGTATAGTATAGTATAGTATAGTATAGTATAGTAATATTATGTACTTCCATACATTTATGCCTAACTCGAAGTATGCTCGTTGATGGCCTCATAAAGAACTGAGTAGGTTTCATGATCCCTCTATAGGCAGCCTTCCTATGGTTGATCTAACAAGGATAGTATAGTATAGTACACAGTCTTTCAAACCAAATGACATAATGCTTCAAACACCAACTTTCATTACAATCACTAGCTAGTGCACCTTCTAGTCCTACAATCTACCACCAAGAACATACTATAACACTAGGCATGACACACCATAGTAAATTCCATATCAAGCTCATAATAGTACTTTGTGCAATAATGACCTTTCCATTGTTGGGATCAGAGGGCGTATGCTTCATAATACCTCCATGGATAGTGCCCTGTCTGTAGAGGATCTAACACAAACTATACCAAACTCACTATACCGTGGAACTCATTATGGGTAGTTGTGGAAGTTGAGGCCAGATATTATCGAGTGCAGTCACATCTCTATAAGCAAAAGTAGTTACATCTCTATAAGCAAAAGTAGTTACATCTCTATAAGCTGGAAAGGCATATGAAAGAAGGAAAGGCTTCGTGTCATGAGAAAACAATTAAAGATACTGTAAACTGAATGCTTGACGTGACATAAGGTTTTGACTTTCGGTATAGTATTTTGTGATGACTACTATATCTTTTACAAATCAGAAGTGAAAAAGTGAGAGACAATGCCCACACCGTTTGCAGAATGACTACGCTTAGTCCATATTCTTCCAATAAACTTAGTCTATATTAATGGACTGTCATACGATGGGTCTACACAAATAACTGATTCTCCTATTATTAATTAGGAGATTGTATACTCTTGTAGTACTGTAGTCCTGTAGTCCTATAATCATGTAGTCCTATAATCATGTAGTCCTATAATCATGTAGTCCTATAATCATGTAGTACTGTAGTACAGTTGTAGTGGCAAGTAATGGTCTATATATATTGGTGTATATCTAGGGATCTATGTTCATTGTGGGTAACAACATGGATTGATTTTTACTCTCGGTAGAGCCTAGTTCTAGTAGGTCTACCAATGACTATTTGCAATTCTTTTTTTATTATTAGCTATTTATTTATCAATCGTCTCAAAGAGTCCGAGTGTTTATATCTTTCAGGGTTCATATTTCTTATAATGAGACTCCTGGATGCAAGTGATTACACCATAGGTATTATCTATCTTGCCTTTCCTACTTTCTGAGAGCCAAAGTGTCGCGGAGCCTGTAAACATCCTTTAAATGCTAGTCCCCGTTGTCCTTTGGTCTGTTTCGGAGTAGTCAGTAAGAAATATTCTTTCTGCTTTTTCTTTGGTCTCTTTTTCTGCTTGTTTCTTCCTTCATTCTCCATGTTTTCGTCTACTTTGTTCTCTTGGGGTTTGTTGCCGGAGTCTAGGTAGTTTTTAAGAAGCGAGATTGTGATCCCGATTCCAGTAAGTCCTGGAAGAATCAGTAAGAGGAGGATTAGAATGAGGAGATGCATTATAAGAGTTTTTTGTTGTTGTTCTTTTTGTTTTTGTTTTTGTCTTTGTTTTGCTTCTGTTTTTTGTTATTTTTTGTTGTTTTTAGTTGGTTGTTTTTTGTGGAGTAGTGGAAGGGATTTGGAAATATGAGGGGAGGGCCTGGGTTTATATACTTCGCAGTTGGTCACAGAATGGCTGCGAACTCTGGTACGCTCACTTTCCGGTATGCTCATTTTCTGATTTGTACCTAATCTAAATTTTCGCTCAGCATACCACTTTAAGATTATGTGATATGTAAGATTTTTTTGTGATATGTACGACTTTTTTGTGATATGTACGATTTCTGGTATGTACGATTTTTACCGTATGTACGGTTTTCATATAGTTACACATAGTAAGCATAATTTCAAACACGCTGGATTTTGATATGAACAGTATAGAGGACTCCAAAGAGGGCAATTTTCTCATGAGGTACTCATACTCTATCTTCCGGACTTGAATAAGGTCTTGAGTGTTCGGATCTGGGACTTCTGGTAGTTCTGCAAATTGTAGATTAACTCCGAGTGAATTTTATCGGGCCTGTTAAATTCACTGTGACTTTTGTTTTGTAATATATCTACGATTTATGTATTCATCCCAAAGCACATACTGTTTTTAGTATCTTAAGAATATTTAAGAAAAGGAATTTTAGAGGTGCTCTCCTAAATAGTCTCTATGGCCATATTCGTAATACTATGAAATTGAATTTATACCCCAGGTTATAAGTATACAGCAAAAAGTATACAGCAAAAAGTATACAGCAAAAAATAAAGGACTCAACCTACTGAAATTTACCCAGAAAAGCATAATGTTTTACCACTACACAATTACCAGAATTAATTCTCGAGTAATTACTCTACATGAGGTAACTCGGTTATATGCAGTCGTGAACTTATCTCATTTCTCAATATAAGTAAATGAGACAGCGGAGTAATAAATAGTAGAAGAGAAAATATTTGCAGGGATAGAGTTAAGTCTAAATTAGTACTATATCATTTTAGTATAATAGGACTTGTTTTGTACCACTGTATAGTATTCAAGTTGCACTCATCATGTTAGTACCAAAATAGGCATAGCCCTGTCTATAGAGGTTTCAGGAGGCCTACTCTATCCGATCCTAGCAATATCCATGACACCATTGTATGAAGTATTATGATGACTTGTCAAAAACCTTCCTTAGCATTTTTATGAAAGAAAGTTTCCGGGATGGCACATATCCTCTCAAGGTTGTATATGCCACTTACGTTTCTCTCTTTGAGGAACCAACAACGACCATAGTATCAGTTAGACATAGATATTAATCACCAGTGACTATTATAATTCTTGGATGCTTTGAGGTTCTGATATGGTGATTATTCCATTCCCAAAAATCCATTCAGTATCATCTCAACAACTATATCTTCACTCATTTGAATGTACCTTTTGGAGTTATCTAAAATGGCTGCAAACCTCGGAATTGGCTGGTGGTTGCGACCAAAAATCAGTGCACCAGGTTACCCCAGGCGAAAAAGGCCCAACGCAAAGCACACTTTTCTTGGACTTTGTACCTTGAAAATAAGTTCATTAGTATGCTGGAATTCCGAACACCACACTGATTGTTTTTTTCGGGTCAAAATACTAACCCAAAAGAGTTTTTGGACGCGTACGTGCTTGCTAGTTCCGGCCGCGGTCCCATATCCGAGGTTAAAAGTACATTGGCCCATCCATTGTCCCTACATCCCCTTCACCTCCAATTTTTGAATTATGTTTGATTTATTGTATACTACAGTATCATACATTCATTACTGCATTTTTACTAGATACACTAATAAAAACTACAAAGAACGACACACTGTATACACTACCATACACTGTATACACCACCATACATTTTATACCAATATACCTCAAGTTTATGAGTAGAATTCTGTTACTTGGTTTTATAATCTTAAGAAGATCCTTACTAAAACCTTAATAATAATCTCTCTGTCATTAATATGACCTTATATTTCATATGTCCTCTATGTGCAGGGCTTTCGGTCTCTTATTGGCCCACACAAAAGTTCTAATAGTTTTTGAACCCAATTTTAATTGTCATACAACTATTTAGAGTCCAGAAATTTTTGAAAACATTTAATTTTGGTGGTTTTGATGAAGGTTGAACGACCTAAGTCATTGAGTCGAGACTGCATACAAGGTAATACATACAAAACTGACATGAATATACCACACTAGTAATGACACTAGGCATGACACTAGTAATGACAGTTCTCTAACAGTACTATAACAGCAGTAGTAGACTAGTCATACCACCAAGATAGTATGCTACTCCACCACAAGTGCCCTGCTACTATAGGTCTTTTAGTACTACCCTACTATGACACTGTCTACTCTATGACTGGTGACGACTGAGATGATCTGATATGACCAAAACCACTAGTGGTCTTTTCTTCCACTGTACAATTCAACCAGACTAACTTTAGCACTATTTAATACCATTCAGCCATACTATATCATAGTAGTAGTCAGTGTAGTAGTAGTAGGTAGTCAGTGTAGTAGTAGTAGGTAGTCAGTGTAGTAGTAGTAGTAGTAGTCAGTGTAGTAGAGTAGGTAATAGACTAGTGGTAGTAGTAGGTAATAGACTAGTGGTAGTAGTAGTAGTATTAGGAAGTAGTAGTAGTAGTATTAGGAAGTAGTAGTAGTAGAGTAGGTAATAGAGTAGTAGAGTAGTGGTAGTACTAGAGTACTAGAGTAGTGGTAGAGTAGGTAATACTAGTAGTAGTAGTAGTGGTAGTACTAGAGTACTAGAGTAGTACTAGAGTAGTAGAGTAGTGGTAGTACTAGAGTAGTACCACTAGGTAGTAGGTAGATTTGAGGGACGACTGGTGGTAGTTCATTCCACTAGGAAATCGTAGTAGTAGTAGTAGGTAATAGAGTATCATTGCTCGAGCCCAATTGTTTCAATGGGTTTAGAAAATAAGAAGTGATCACAAGCGGTGCTCTCATCAGATTCATTAAATCAGATTTTTAGTGTGTAGTCAGCGAAGATAACTTCTCGTACAGTGTGAATGTTGAGATCATCATAGAAAGCACATGTGCCGTGTCAAAAGCAACAAATAATACTACAAGGTTAGTTTTTTTTGTTTGTTTGTTTGCATGAAACAAGCATCAGCAAAAGACCTATCATCAAGGCCCCGGGCCCAGCACCTCAAAAAATTTGTACACAGAGATGCGGCTCCTTTCCTATTGTACAAGAAAGGGGATCCGGAGCACATATGTCCGCCCGGTCACGAGTATCCTCATTTAGCTTTGAATTTAAAAAAAAAGAAGGAAAAAACATACCTAGAATAATTAGTAAAATGTTTCGTGCAATCACGTGACTCATACAAGGCTGAAACTTAACGAAATGCGATTGTCAACCCGGTGATTCAGTTGGAACAATTGGTAAATGCAAATAATCTTCGTCACTGAATAAACATACCTTTAGGTGAAACCACCTTGTCATATTGTTCGTTGATTCCCACACAACAATATGATGATAAATTAGGATTTAACTCGGTCAAAAAGTGATTGAAAATTGATCAAAAAGTGATCAAATTTCGACCAAAGTTCAATCAAAGTTCAACCAAAAAATGACCATAATTCAATCAAAATTCAACTAAAAAGTGACCATAATTCAATCAAATCTCAACTAAAAAGTGACCAAAAAATGACCCAAAAGTGGTCAAAATTCAACTGAAAGGTAACCAAATAGTGATATCAAAATTGGGTCCAGAATTGATCCACTAACTGCATTCCCAAAAGTGAGAAGCATAGTTAGATTTTTTTTTGGGGGGGAGGGGGGAGGGAGAAAAAAAAAGGGTCGATGGAGAGGGGGGGGATCGCGGTCTTTTTATATACTACCGGAATTATGTGCAGTATTTAGGGCTACTTACAGTATATAAAAATTCTCCGAGTGTGTGCGCACGCGCAATACGAATACATCGACTGCACTTAATCCAATTCAACCAGCAGTCTCACCACCATACACCTACTCTATACTGAGTACACCATAACTACAGGGTACTAATTATCAATTCCTGCAAATAATTGTTTCAGAGTTGTTTCAGAGTTGTTTCAGAGTTGTTTCAAAGTTGTTTCAAAGTTGTTTCAAAGTTGTTTGAGATTTGTTTCATATTTATTTCATACTTTTTATTTCATATTTATTTCATATTTATTTCATATTTATTTCATATTTATTTCATATTTGTATCACGTGGTTTATGTATTATGTTAGGAAAAGCTAAGACATGAGAAAAACAGATACACCGTAAATAAATAAAGTCGCTTAAAAAAATCAAAAAAAAAAAAGAAATCATTTATTCATGATCATAAACCATATAAGATTTTATAAAGAATTGATGTGTAGTAAGATCATTATACTCGTTATGAGTTGCACACTACCATGGAATTAAGCTGGCCTAGGTCCAACCATTTTTCGTATTTCCTTTCTTCATAACGTATCAATTCAAGTCGTCCATTTAATCTTTTTGTTCTAGTGATAATTTCCGGGTTATTCTGGTGGTACTTTTAATGGTTCTCCATTTAGACATTAGGAATGGTATTGTGTGCCGGACATGACCCCAAAAGTCCATTGAACCCCACCACCAAACAACCAACCACCAAAAAAACACTCATTGGATTCCAAAAAAAGCAATCTTCACTGTCACTGCAAAAGCAAAATGGGCCACCACTAAAGCACTCACCACCATCATGCTTCGTTTTCTTCCTTCCAAGTTTTGAGCTTCCACATCTATAGTCCTCAAAGATCCATCCACAGGATCTAAAGTAGTATTTGATGAAGCATTGATTGGATCCACCAATGAGTTCTTGACTATGATTGGTCGAATCTTTAACATGATGCTAAGTCCACTTAAAGCACCTGTGATCCCCACCAATCCCCACTGTAAAATCGCCAACACCATATGATGTGTTTTGTTACTCACAAAAACCGCTAGAATCACGTTGGCCATGGTGGCTGGTACCCAAAAGATACCCGAGTAGCTATAGATGGAAATCATCCTCGTAAGGGATAATCTTTCCCTAAATTTCAAGCCCCATGTGGTCACCACATATAGAACAAGCGGAACAACCACTGCATAGCCATAGAAAACCGAAATGGAAACCGTAAGTAGATGGAAATCATATTCGTACTTTTGATCATGGAGTCCTGCATGCAACCACTGGGCAACCATATTGGCACCTGTTGAAGATACGAACATAAGGAAAACAATGGTGGCATTGATCCATAAAAACCCGTACAATTCCGTGGGTCCATCATCATTTTGTCCTGAAACAACCGATGCTTTATTAAGTGGGTTCAACGCCAATATAATCTTGCCGAGAAACTGGTCCGTATTGATATCAAAGTACCGGCTATAAAAACCAACCCGGAACATACTGCCATTGACTTGTGGTTTCACAGTATTGCTTGTTGCCACAGATGGCTTTGTTGCTAATGTTAGTATGAATTTTTGACATAAAGATCAGACAAGGATTGTTCAGACAAGAATTGTTCAGATGTGGAAAATCCAGACATCAAAGGTCAAAGGCAAAAAAAAGGAGATTATTGGAACTTTCCAGAGACTTGAAGACTAGGAACCAAAGACCAAAGACCAAAGATCAAGGTTTAAAGCATAAACAATTTGTTCAAGAGCCACAAGCAAAGACTCAGAATGACAGACAGAGACCGGGTCTGAGTTTTCAGACATTTAGACTAAAGACTAAAGACTCAAACTCAAAAACTCAATCTGAAAGCTTGAAGTTCTAAATCTCATGTAGGCAACGGACCAAGACGTAGAAGACTGAAAGTTCAGTGACTTGAAACTCAAAGTTTGAAGAGTCACTGTCAAAGTCAGAGTCATTGTCAAAGTCAGAGTCAGAGTCAGTCAGAATAAAGACCCAAGACTTCAAGACAAAGATTCAGAAGACCAAGATTTAGAGCACTAAGACTGAGACTTCTAAGACTTCTGAATTGAAGACTTGAAGAGTTGAAGACTTGACAATCTCAATGCTCGAAGATTTGTAGAAATAGCATGACCTAAAAGAATCGAAAGACTCAAGGACCGAAACTTAGAACTTGAATAGTCAGACGACTCAAAGACCCAAAGACTCAAAAACAGTGAAGAGTCAAAAATAGGGAGGAGTCTCCTCAGAGGTCTTAGAATCAATGATTCAAAAAACCTTAATCTTCGCACACCTCTTAGACTCGGACTCAAGGACTCACACGTCGGATTCTTCAATAAACTTCATAAGCAGACTTGATAGACTCAGGCTTCATAACCCCGGACTCCATATATTCAGACTTCAAACCTCAGACTTTAAAGCTTTGGGCTTCTCAGACACAAACCTTTAGACTCAAGGCTCATATCAAGGTTCATAACTGACCCAAAAAAGTGACAAGACAAAGCGACCCAGAATCAGACTTAGATTGAGACTAAGCCTGAGACTAAGCCTGAGACTGAACCCAAACAATTAACTCCATTGGACAGGGTGATAAAAGGATAGATCACTAAAACAATATCAATAAGCAACGAGATCCGGGAAAAAAAGGTCATAGGTAGATTCTGGAGTTCTAGGCTTCCAGGTAAGTCGAGTCAGCTGATATAAATCAAGTGCAAGCTATTTTTGGCAGGCCTTTTAGTGGGATTTGGTGATAATAATAATGATGATGATGATAATGATGATGATGATGATGATGATGAGGGCGAGGAAGTTCTGCATGAAGCCACGGTCTTAAAAATCTTGGTTCTATCATGATTTCAAATCTGCATATACAGGAACCAAAGAGCTCACGGCAAACGCTAGCATTTTGCATTCCCATATATTGTTTCAATCACGAGTCCCACAATATCAAACTTAGCAATATCGGTGAAAACTGGTATCCAGTAAGCCATAATAATACCAAATGATATTAAGACTTCTCAAAAATCACAAGACAGAACCATCACCATTTAAGTCCCAAATCCTTCATCAAGTCATCAACAGCTTTTTAGCCTCTGGTCGTCCCTTTTCTGTTTCTTCTGTAAGTCATGGTCTTTTATATGAGATTGGGCAACGACTCATTAAATCTAGAACTGAAATTGAATCATTGACTGAGATTGACTCATAACAATGACAATGACAATGACAATGACATTTTTAAAACTCCCTTTAAATCTGAACTGGAGGGTCTCCAGAAAGAGTCATTTCCATTCAAAAACAAAAGTGATGTATAGCAATTTCCAAGCAAAAGAAAGCATTCAAGATTCAGACCAGAGCATAGATCTAAAGAGACCTTTTTCAGAATTCCGCAACAAGTCCACATGGTTTTATGAAAATGAAGACTTATTATTTAGTCAGATCTTTGGTGACTCAATACTCATTTTCAACCATGAGAAAGCTGGATTTCAGAACTTATCCATAACTGTCCATAACTGTCCATAACTGTCCATAACTGTCCATAATTGTCCATAATTGTCCATAATTGTCCATAATTGTCCATAATTGTCCATAATTGTCTGATTATAACTTCTGGTGCTTTTAGCTTTCAGCAAGGCTTCACATTGTGGTAGAGAAACTCATACACCACCAATATACTCCCACGTAAATCAACACCCTTTCACATTACTGGCAACGAACGAAAACCATAAATAGATGTCCGGAAGGTCCAGGTCAGTATCAGGAATGATAATTTATGGTCGACTGATTAACATGAAATCTGTGACTGGTTGGTATTGATAAACTCCTGAAACCTGGGATTGGTTATAAGTCTCTTTTGAATGAACCTAATTCTTTGAACTAGAGTTGGTTGACTTCTAGTGCGAGTGGTGGATTGAATATCAACAGATGAAAGGTTTCGTAATGAAAAGTTGCTTTCCTTGGCCGATCAAATGCTGTAAATATGATCCTGATTCATTCTTTAGGTCTTCTTGAGGATACTGGATCATTCATTGACTCGTAAGGAGTTTTTCCATCGAGAGTTTATCTCGATACCAGTCCTCAGTGCCATGTTACAGCAACCTAATGACGTTTTCAGCTTCCCACCCGCACAACAATGAAACAAAAAAACATTGAAAGTCACCACATTGTCCCTATAATGTCATAATGTCATAATGTCATAATGTCATAATGTCATAATGTCATAATCTCATAATCTCATAATCTCATAATCTCATAATCTCATAATCTCATAATCTCATAATCTCATAATCTCATAATCTCATAATCTCATAGTCTCCAAATTGACCTCATAGTCTCCACATTTTGGGTGCTGATAATGTAAATGTGTCCTCAGGAAGTTGAATACGGTCCTTAGCCAAAAGTCCCTTTATGCTTGCTGATGATTCTCTCTATTGGTGATTGTGTAGTGTAGTTTCAACCGCGGTAGTCATGCTAATGATACTCTATTCCCTAGTCTTCAGGATTGAGTCTTCATAACATCTAATCTCCATAACCTCTAATCTCTATAACCTCTAATCTCTATAACCTCTAATCTCTATAACCTCTAATCTCCATAACCTCTAATCTCCATAACCTCTAATCTCTATAACCTCTAATCTCTATAACCTCTAATCTCTATAACCTCTAATCTCTATAACCTCTAATCTCTATAACCTCTAATCTCTATAACCTCTAATCTCTATAACCTCTAATCTCTATAACCTCTAATCTCTATAACCTCTAATCTCTATAACCTCTAATCTCTATAACCTCTAATCTCTATAACCTCTAATCTCTATAACCTCTAATCTCTATAACCTCTAATCTCTATAACCTCTAATCTCTATAACCTCTAATCTCTATAACCTCTAATCTCTATAACCTCTAATCTCTATAACCTCTAATCTCTATAACCTCTAATCTCTATAACCTCTAATCTCTATAACCTCTAATCTCTATAACCTCTAATCTCTATAACCTCTAATCTCTATAACCTCTAATCTCTATAACCTCTAATCTCTATAACCTCTAATCTCTATAACCTCTAATCTCTATAACCTCTAATCTCTATAACCTCTAATCTCTATAACCTCTAATCTCTATAACCTCTAATCTCTATAACCTCTAATCTCTATAACCTCTAATCTCTATAACCTCTAATCTCTATAGTCTCCACTATTCCATAATCTCTAACCTCTAATCTATAGTATCCACTATTCCATAACATTAAACATACCGTTTTGCTGGATATTGGCCGAGACATCGGGCTCAATCAACTTTAGTTAGTAACAAAAAAAAAAAAGACTACTTGTAACATTGAAAAATTGTAACATTGTAGCATTGTAACATTATTATTGTAACATTATTATTGTAACATACATCTTGTACTGGTTGGTAGGACATGATTAGTATAGGGTTAAGTATTTGGAGAGAGAGAGAGAGAGAGATACGTAATGCGCGATCAATTTGAGGGGTGTCACGTGCGCGACCCATATATTATTATTCTGTATGTATATACATATATATATATACTCAATTTATGATTATGGTGGTAGCTTAAAAGTATTGAACACGTGACAAACACATATCTTAATTAGTACTCATTAGGACCTGTCCACAATTCACTGAATTCTCCTCTATTCTCCTCCTTATTGGTGGATGTAGATGCACTACGGGAGAGATGGAGACTGACCCGATCATCAGGAAGTCGTGTCATGGCCGTGACTAAAGGTGCCGTAAATTGAGATTTGGCCGTAGCCAAAGTCCCCACTGTTCGGGCTTCTGATGGCTTGAGGTGCTGGAATGGACCCCTCTTATTAATCCGGATGAAATTCTGCGTATGACCAAGTGGCTGGAATGGTGTTAAACTTGTATCTGGAGGAACTGGGTCGGCGAGGTCACGTGCGCGAGGGAATGGGTCATCTATATCTTGGGGCAGGTCTTCTTTTTGGCGCAAATCTTCATTTTGAGCTTCATCTTCTACCTCCATAATTGGATTATCCTGAAGCTCCACAGATTCTGCCGTGGCTGGAATCAGATATGGGATTACTTCCTGCATCGAAGGCCCGAGAGTGTCTGAAGCGTACAAAAAATACACTGCCAGAAACAAGCTTAAGATAGAAACAACCGTAAACACAATAGGAGGTCTTATGGCGTGGAAATAAAGGAGAAAACCATTAAGGAGAGCACCCAGCGCATATGCAGTCGAAGTGGCCACCGAAAGTCCCTTATACCTCGAGTTAGGGCTTAAAGATTCCGCACAATGAAGCAGGAGGGTAGCAGCTATAAGCGAAGAATAAATGGAAACGGTAAAAGAAGTCAAGGCCAAAATTGTGGAAGCTGGGAACCGGCGCACTGTGTGCAGGAGCTGGTAAGGTTTAGGGTCCAAGCCTGAACTCGACGAGTAGACAAAGCTAATTACCGTCATAGCTGTATAAGCAACTGAAATGAGAGATAATCCCAAGGCCAAAGAATGAGTCCTGCTACTGGTCTTAAGGAAGACACAAGGAACAGCCAGAAACACTAGCTGGAGTGCATATTGCGTGTGGAAACTAATCTCCACTGCTGAAGTAGCAAGCAGGCAAAAAGAGCCCAAGTATTGCCAAAAGAGGGGAGAAACCACTAAGGAAAGAATTTGACCCAATTGCATGCATAAAAGAGCTTTGAGCCAGCCATGCATGGGGTTAGTATAGTCTGACCCAGGGCTCATAGCAGGCGTAGTATTAGGAGGCATAGTAATAGGTGTAGTAGCAGGCTCAGGCTCATTAGGCAGATGTATTTCCAACACTGGGGGTTGGAGCAAAATATTTGGACCCACGACTTTAGAATTCTCCGTTGCTCTGGAAACCACCGTAGTTCTTGATTTGATACTTGGTCTTGACTTGACCGATTTATGGCTCATACTACGTCTCACCTTGGTAAGTTTCGCATGGGTCAGTTGAGCAGTTAGCCATTTACCCCGATCCAAAAGCACTTTAGGAGACTGAGGCAAGAAAAACGTACTGCTCATAAGTAACACTCCCCAAAAAGCTTCAACTAACCATGCATAATGGAAAGCAGCAGGAGATCCGATTCGGGCTCTGAGTAAAAGAGAGACTGCATACAAGCACTCCTGGGCAATTACCAGCATTTCAACTTTCCATGCCATACAAAGGGATCTTTCTGCTGAATTTAACACTTCAAAAATATAAAGGTTTGATGCAACGCTGGATAGGCCTAGACCTACTCCTTTACCGAGTTTCCAGAGAACAACTTGCAGATTGGTTCCGGCACAGAAGGTGCCCACACAACCCACGACCCAAAATACCAGGGCCACTCTCAAGGTATCCAAGGGACCTAAATAGGAGCAGATTCTTCCACAGAAGAGAGAAGACACTGAAGTTAGTATGAAATGGGTCACAAATGAGACAGACGAGACAGATAAAGAGGGGTAAATATGGGTGAACAAATAAGACAGAGACTAGGATAGATAGGTGAAACACGGATGAAACAAAGGTGAGACAGAATTGAAAAAAAGGTGAAACATGAATGAAACCAACCTGAAGTAGAGCTGAAACACCCTGGATTACTTTAAAAGCCTCTGAAAGTCTCTAGAGCCAATCTGAAACGCTCTAAAGCCAACCTATACCAATGTGAAACCAATGTGAAACCAATCTGAAACAAAAAAAGTATCACCTGAACTTGAATCTAAAAAAGACATACTTGCGGCGCCGATGGAACATGCACTCATGAGCATTAGGATCTCCATCTGGGGAACGTTTTCATAAGAGTGGGCAAGCTTTTCATTGGCCATGAAGGCCACAAGAGGCGTCTGGTCCAGTGATATAAACACGCCAGGTATGGCTGCAAGAAGGGCCACTCCGTGGGGGTGATATACTCGGATCATGAAGAGTTACGAATGGGTGCAAAAACGTTAGAAAAGTAGTGAGGCCGCGCTATATGCAGGGGCCACAAAAGATTACGAATTACAGATAGACACCACCAAAAAGGGGGTGGGAATTTATGGTGAATGGGGAATTAAAAAAAAAAAAAAAAAAAATAAAATAAAATATGATAACTATGTACATAGACTATGACTATGATGTATGACTATACTACTATTACAGTGGACTAGTACTATGATAGTAACGATCTGAACTGAAGAACATAAAGACTAAAGACCAGAGACATAAACTATTTACCATACAAACTTCTAAGCCATCCCACCAAAGACTATAGTGCATGTGTATAAGGTATATGTCTATAGATATATTTGTATGTATGACTATGACTATGGTACTATGACTGACTATACAGTGTTTTTCGAAACGATTCACACCAGTGCGATAAAACGATTCAGACCTACGCGACAGAGAGATGATTTATTAGGCAATCCTCCAGATTTAAGATTTTAGAATATTGAAATCCAATGAAAGCTGGTGTGAAGTATTACGCTATTAGGATTGAAAGGATGTACTAAGGGGTACGAAACTTTGTGAATTATTGGTTTGTTTAGTTTTGCTAGTGTGGTCCGAAACATTCGGTCGCGTAGGTCTGAATCGTTTCGAATAACACTGTAACTATGGCTGACTATAACTATGGCCATCTATAATGTACATGTCTATGTCTATGACTATGTCTATGTCTATGACTATGTCTATGTCTATGACTATGACTATGGACTATGACTATGATTATGGTACTATGACTATGACTATGACTATGACTATGACTATGACTATGACTATGACTATGGACTATGACTATGATTATGGTACTATGACTATGACTATGACTATGACTATGACTATGGACTATGACTATGGACTATGACTATGGACTATGACTATGGCTGACTATAACTATGGCTATGGACTATGACTATGGACTATGACTATGGCTGACTATAACTATGGCTATCTATGATGTACATGTCTATGTCTATGACTATGACTATGGTACTATGGTACTATGACTATGGATTATGGTACTATGACTATCTATGACTATCTATAATGTACATATCTACTTATATGTCTACGTATGTATTTGTATGGAAAACATTCCAGAATAATGCTTCCCATTGTTCGGGTAGAGAGTTTTTCGGTCACACATTTCTCTCAAAGTTATATAAGCCACTCCGGTCCTTCTTGAGGAACCATCAACGAATATAAGAAGTTAAGCATAAATGTATGGAAAGAAGATCACAACACTATAAAACACTATACTACACTATACTACACTATACTACACTATACTACACTATACTACACTATACTACACTATACTACACTATACTTCTGTTAAGTAGTTACACTACAATTCGATACTGAATCACTCTGACGGTAGTGTATTGCACTACACTATAATATGCTAAACTAACAATACTATACCCCCTTATACCATCTTAAAAACACGACAATGTACTATACTTGTTGAATCCACAATGGGTAGAACACTAGCTATGGAGATAATATAGAAGTATTAATATGTATACATCACATGTCTACTTATATTATTATGTATACATTTATATGGACTATGACTATGACTATGACTATGACTGACTATGACTGACTATGACTGACTATGACTGACTGATGAAAGATAAACGATGAACGATGTGTTTCTATACCTACTTGAATAAATACTAGAGTGAGACCTAATCAATAATTATAGGAGCATAGGGGCATAGGGCCATAGGGTGTTCACTTTTGCTATTGGTGTGAACTCTATGGTTTCCACATCAAATAAATACCAGTTAGTCTTAGTCCTGGTATTCTCCATATAAAGCCTTATACTTCATGTCTTATACTCCATATCTTATACTCCATGTCTTATACTCCATGTCTTATACTCCATGCCTTATACTCCATGTCTTATACTCCATGTCTTATACTATGCCTGGGTATGTAGTGTGCCTGTAGTCTGTATTGCAGTTGTCAGTGTTGGGGCTCATGGTTGCATTGTCCACAACTCATGACTACATGATTCATATTATTAATTATTCATCAAGCTTTAATATTTTGGAAGTGTTGATTTTGGAAGTGTTGATTTTTGAATGTGGTGTGTTGGTAATGGTAGGTGTTGGAACATGAGGAATCAGATGAAACAATGTTGGGTATTGTTTAAGGGAGACAATTGCTAACTAAGCTGTGTTGGGTTCGTGTCCAGCTCTGGGGCATTGTGTTCTTTGAAGACAATGCAGGTGTGAGAGAAGGACGAGAGAGGGAGCGGTTTAGGGCTCCCGGGGACCCAACTATATATAGAAAGGATCTCGCTCTAGGTTGAGCGGTATCGATTGTGAGAACAGTTCACTGATATCTAGTTTAGAGATGAATATAAGTGATCTAAGATGAATCCTGAACCATCATACAGAAGAGAACAACTGGAGACCAACGTCATAACAATTCCAAGTTAGCAAAGAGATTATGCAAAATCTCAACATATGAGGCTAAAACATTAACAGAGATTAGATTGAAAGATTAAAAATTGTTTCTTGTTTTTTTAGTGATTTCTTTTGGTGTGTTTTGGTGTGTTTTGGTGATTTCTGGTGGAGTGGAACGTCTGCTTAATTACTATAAAGAACAACACTTTAACCTTTATTTAGGTCCATTAGCTCTTGACTAAAAAGTACTTTTTAAGGGGATTTTTTATATATCTATGTTAGACAAATACATACACATGACCATGAGGCCTGGGGAAATAGTACTTACATAGTGAAAACACTGAATGTCATGCTATATGTATGTACCCGAGTATAGACACCTGGTGCTTGATCCTGGTGCTTGATCCTGGTGCTTGATCCTGGTACTTGATCCTGGTACTTGATTCTGGTGCTCAATTCTGGGGTATGTAGAAGATAAACAAGACATGGTAGAGTGCACAGCTGTATTTGAGTAGATTAGATCTGGAGCCGGAAGCTGTCTGATGCAGATCATGATCCCGCAAGAGGTGCTGACTGATGACCAGGTTCCTGACACCACGTGCACCACAGTGAAATTCATTAATAACCCCATCAATGCAGTCCCTCTAGTCATTGCTACCTTTACATTTCAAGGCCCGGTGGAGAAATCGCTGTCTCTTGCAAACAATGGGTCTCATTCACACCCTGAGAATGCTTTTATGTGGGGATTGGGGGCCAGGAGTACTTGGGGTATCTGATTCACGGGGTCTTATCTATATTTAGTCTCTGAGAACTTAAAGAGGATTTAACTGACAAAGAAATACTTTGAATATATGGGGATCAGCTAACACAAACAATCTGATATTATTATAGGGCATTCCAATGAAAGATTAGGTGGGATGTACGGGGGTTTTATTTTTTAATTAATAGAGATTCAATTTTGGATGATTATAATTATGTGGTTCCAGAATCTTATCATGTCATTTCATGTCCTCCATAGATTCAAGACCAAAAGAAAAGGTTGGCCCCCAACGCTCATAACCATTCTCTCTCTCTCTCTCTCTCTTGTCTCAACCCCATCTCAATACCAATACCAAGCTCTCAAACTGCCACTTAAAAACCAACAAAAAACACTTGATGTATTTTTAACTATTGAATAATCGAATACCACTAATTTCCTATTTCGTTCTTTTTTATTTCTTCTCTATTTTCTAGTTGAAATGTATAACCAAAAAAACCACAACCTACATATAATCCACAGATGTACGGGTCTCTCTCCCACATCGCGAGCTCTGCGTGGAGTAACTAACTGATTTTAGACCTTGGAATGCTACACTCTTTTGCAGCCTCTATATATATATATCCGCCAACTTAGCTTCTATACTATTTTATAGTGCCGTCCTGCAGATAAACACGCCATCCCATCCTATCCCATCCCATCCCATCCCATAATATTCGAATTCAAATATATCAATACCCAAACCCCTACATCATCATGCTGCTACCGTGTCCCAGTGATCGCATCTATGCCGGAAACTCCCATAACCTACAGTTTCTCTTCCCCTCTGAAACTCCAGTGATACTTACAAAAACCTACTCCAAGAAAACTCTCATACGATCGCCGCTTATAGTGGCCATCTATCCGAGGTTCCGGGTCTCACTTTCCAAGCCACTTTCAGGTCTTACCAGCTCTTCCATCAATGACGAGGATGATCAGAACTTGAGGAAACCGGAAAATGACTCTTATTTCGGGGGTGAATTGGCAGAAGATGATGAAATGTGGGATCTTCTGGATCCAGCCGTCGACTCTCGGGAACCTTCTTCTAACGCCGAGCGTACTGCAGAAAAGTCCACTTCAGTTGAAGTCTTGGTTAAAGCTTCTTCCGTGGTGGTTGAAGATGTGGAGTATTCTTTACCTGCAGGTGTCAAGTCGGTAGTATTGATTCCCCATACTACAAAAGTTAAATCAGAATTTGAATCTGATGGTATTAATTCGAATTCTGATCTCAATCCCGAGGGCAAGAATTCCGGAGCTAAGAATTCCGGAGCTAATAATTCCGGAGCCAATAATCTCGAAGGCATCAACAATTCCGAGGACTCGCTACTCATATCCCTCCTATCAGGATACTCCCTATTGGTCCGGATCTGGCGCGTTCCAAGGGGATTTTCTGATGCCCTGTTCCTGCAAACACTGCAAAACCTGCCTGTATACTCCTATGTCTTCCGGCCTTTTGTTGTACAGTGGTGGCAGCTCTGGGACCGCAATACGACCAAAAATTCCAAGACTCCCATTTCCTCCGACTCAGACTCCTTACCTACACGGCCGGAAATGGAGTCCGGTTTCTCTCTAGCTGCACACCCCTCAGGACTCGCTGTGGTTTCAACTTCAGCCCATTCACTCTTCCGGATCCACTCTTGTCAGCCCACACCTGCAGGACTCCAACTCTCACCCCACTTCAATGTCCCCATCAATGGAGTTCTCTTGAATCTGTGTTTTGCACATCCCCTTAATACACTGGAAGCAAGCAACCACATTCTTTTTTTGACTCTCACCTTGTCTATACTGAAAAGATTGGAACTTTCGCTCTATAGCTGGTATGCACATGAGCCCTGGGAAGGTAACTTGGAGACATCAATTCTACCATTGAACAACAGTTTCCCCTTTCCAATTACCATCATTCCTCTCGCAAACAATAATAGTTTCCTTCTAGTTTGCCCTGAAGAGTTTATTATTGTGACTGTTAATAATATATGGTCGGCTGATTATTCATTCACGCGGACTGCATATAAGGGAGCCTTCCCTACCGCCTATTCAATTCCTCAATTGCCAATTTTAAGTGCTGAAGAAGATGTTCTCACAATGGATTTATGTGATGAAGTTCTTATTGCTTCAGATGATGGGATAATTTACTCGGTCATTGTGCAGGACAACAAGACCTTGGAGTGTGTACCCATTATACGTGTGTCCGATCCGATCTCGGTATTTGATTTGTATCCTGAACAAGAGGGTTATATTTTGACTTTTGCTAGTGATACAGGTGGAGCCAAGAAGTTGTATGTGCCAGCGCTATATATGCAGGAAGAACAAAAGGTTCCATATACTCATGCCACACTTCGCCAAGATTATAAAAATTGGACCCCTGTGGTTGATGTATTGGTAATAGACTCCGTGGGAACTCGAAACGTGGAGAGTGACTGTCTGCAGGAATTGTGGACTCTTTCTGGGCTAGGTCGAAGAGCAAAATTGTCTCATATCAGTCTGGGATATTTGATACGAAAAGAGTCGTCTATAGATGATACCTACCGCAAAGCCCAAACCCTATTTCTTTTTTTCCGGAAAAAGATAGCTTATGTGGCATGCTGTATGCCATTTGAAACCAAATTTTTGGATCTTGAGACAAGACAAGCGAATGAGAGTTTGGAGTCTTTTTTTTCGGGTGATTTTACCCTTTGGTGTGCTAATATTACACTGGAAGTGGTTATTCAGGTGAGTGTTGAACAAGTGCTCATAACCGACTTCATTACCAAGAGAACAATGGACCTTTCAATTGTATTTGCCAAATCCATACATGAATGGGTTGTTCTTGTATGTGAAGAGAATGGATTTTTGAATCTTCAAATCCGAAAAGTTGATATTACTGCTCAGGACTGGTTCCCTCTTGTGTACTCTGTGCAGGTCTTGGCCCAAGTGAGTGCTTTAAGTGTGGCTGAAACAGATAAAACTTTATATGTGATTCTTGGAACGTTTGAGGGCAAATGTCTGTGTATGAAACTCCAAAAAAATGATCTAAGTACTCTGGAATTGTTCTCCATTGAGTTGGCGTCCTGTGTGCAGGAAACAATGGTGCCGCATGATATGATGTTCATTCCCGATTCAGCCCTGATGTTTATGGGTACCAAAGAGGGGTTTTTCGTATCGTTTCATGTTCAAAATCAAAGTGTTGATTTGGTTAAAAAACTCCGGCTTTGTCAGATGCCTCTACGGCTTATTCATAGCCGCCAAGACCCAAATTTATTGGTGGTATATGCTCGGAATATCTGGCTCTTCAATTTATACGTTCTGGAAGCCCCAAGTCGAGTATCATTTGGTGAAAAACTGGAGAAATTGGTGCTCCTGATGTTGGAGCTTCCTGCAGATAAGACGGTGGATTCTGCTCACAACCAACACCTAAATATTCTTTTTGTCAAGGAAGATGGGCTTGGTGTGGGAGCTCTTTTCACTCATAAATCGGCCATCATCAGACAAATCAGCATTGGTGAGCCTGCCAAGAAAATGGCGTTCCTTCAACCACACGGGCTCTTT
Organism: Metschnikowia matae var. maris; assembly: GCA_002370695.1. Taxonomy (NCBI): domain Eukaryota; kingdom Fungi; phylum Ascomycota; class Pichiomycetes; order Serinales; family Metschnikowiaceae; genus Metschnikowia; species Metschnikowia matae. The sequence goes on along the minus strand of NKZH01001805.1, from coordinate 73,828 downwards.
ATCTTGCTTAGCAAGTCCAAAAACCCTTTGACCAGGATTAAATTCGCCGACAAAAAAAGTTATAAAATGCTTCCAACGGTTGAATTCGATTCCCGCTACGGCATACAGCGCAACGACCCCATTTTCGGTTCAGGAGAGTATCCAACTTGTTGTCTCATCTGGAAGATTATACGAGGAGACCGAGTGTCCAAAAAAATTATTGTGGGGTCTCTGATTGAAGGTAAAGGAGGTAACCTTAAGATCCTTGATGTATCAAAAGTTGTTTTGGATGGTACACAAACCACCATCATTAAACAAGTGGAACTTATTTCAATTGCTAGAGATCAAGCGATCTCCTGCATAGAACAGATTGGGTCCACTATTCTCTTTTCTTGTGGTCCACAAATTTATTCTACATGTTATCAGTTGGAGAGTAAGAAGCTCAAACCGGCACATAAGCTTGTGTGTCTTTCATCGGATATCACGTTCATGAGTGTGACTCAAGACTCCGTCTTATTGGTCAACTCCAAATTGGACTCACTTTTGGCCTTTAAGTACAAAGAAGAAAGCGGGGACACTGAAGAACAATTGGAAGTGATTTTTAAGGACAATATTCCGCGCAGTTTGGTGAATAATTCGGCATTGCAACAAAATTATTTTGCAGGAGATAAGTTGAATTCGCAAATGGTGATTTTGGATCCGGAAAAAAGGGAAAATACGTATCTTAAACTCTCAATGATTCCCCGAGTTTACCTGGCCCGATTTTCCAATATGTGGACCAAACCAGAAAACCATATTGTTGCAGTTGGAGTCAATGGGGAAGTGGTGAGTTTCAAGCCGGAACAAACGACTGCAATCGAATCTCTTGACCGGACTTTGAGCCAAAAATATGGGCTTACGCATAAAACTCCAATGAAGGAACTTTTGGAACGGCTTGAAAGGCCTTTCCTTTATAAAGTCACCGGCAAGGGTTTCCACAGCTTGAACAAGCCGTATTTTGACTATGACTCAAACAAAAGAGCATTTAAAAGTTCGATCGGCAAAATTTACTCTAACACTATAGTTGATCATGATTTGGACGAACTCTCTGCCATAACAGACTCCGGAATCGGTCTATAAGTGAGCAAAAACTCTACTAACTGTACGTCAAATATAGAGTATTGAGTGGAGGATAAAATAATTCTACAAGTATTATTTTTTCATGTTAAGCTTTATGGATTAGCATATGAAGGTGGATTTCAGTGTGGCAGGAGGTTCCTCAAATCATACTAACATGAAACATTACCTATATATATATATATATATATATATGTGTGTGTGTGTGTGTTCATTTATAGGCTACAAGTCTAGAAATGGTTTTTCGGAGAATTCTTCAAAAATGAAGTAGAAAAACTCCGAGAGAGATCACCGAAGTGGTCAGAGAAATGAAAGCGTGCGCAGTAGTGAATTTTGAGAACTCCGTCTATAAACGCTTTTCAATTGAATGGAGTTTAAAAGCGTCGTTTATAAAACGGCTTGAAATAAGAAATATTCATGTGCGTTAAATCAGGCGTTAATGGAGTCAATGCATCTGGAGCTTCAATATCAATTCTTCGCTTTGTTGGTTTTCGATAAGTGATAAGAGTCTTGATATAATAATAATCGAGATCAAGCTTTTTGAAATCAGAAACAAACCAATAATTCACAAAGTTTAGTAACCCTTTAACACATCAATAGCGTAATGCTTCACACCAACTTTCATCGGATTCCAATATTCTGATATCTTAAATCTCTGAAGGATTGCTTAAGATATGTACTGCATTTGGGAGTACTGCATTTGGGAGTCTTACATTATGAAAAACTGAACTGGTTTCATTGTTTATCCTGTATACAACAACTTGGGACGGGCTATGTAATTAGTAAGTGAATTATTGGTTTGTTTAATTTTGCTAGTGTGGTCTGAATCATTTTGTCGCACTGGTTTGAATAGTTTTGAAAGACACTGTGTAGGATGTAATGGGGATAGAGTGGTATAGGGAGGGCCAGAAGATTACATTCTAAAAGTCCTAGTATTCTAAAAGGCATATTAAACTAAATATGTCTTATTCCTTCACTAGTAGAACACTACCTATAGATACAATATGGAGCCTACGGTGTCCTATTCTAGTAGTTGCTGAGACAACTTGAGAATCAGAGGCCCTTTTTGAACATTCAAGAACAATCCTTCCAGTGTTCTGGTGGACAGTTTTTCAAAGCTACGTTTCTCTCAAAGATATATAAACTGCTTCGGCTTCTCTCTTTGACATACCATCAATGAATACAAGTTTAGGACAACACACGTTATAAGGAATATAACAGTATGTAGTATATAGTAAGTAGTATAGTGTATAGTGTATCGTAGATAGTGTATAGTAGATAGTATGTAGTAGATAGTGTATAGTAGATAGTATTAGTATATAGTGTATATCATATAGTATTAGTATGTAGTATGTAGTATAGTGTATAGTATTTAGTAAGTAATATAGTATTTAGAATAGAGTAAGTAGTATAGTGTATAGTAGATAGTACATAAAACATAGTACATAGAATGTAGTATAGTGTATATTATTTAGTATGTAGTATGTAGTATATAGTATAGTAGTATGTATGTAGTAGATAGTAGATAGTATATAGTATATAGTATATAGTATATAGTATATAGTATATAGTATATAGTATATAGTGAAAAGTAGGTAGTGGGTAGTACATAATACATAATATAATTTATAGTAGGTAGTAGGTAGTGTTTCATTGTTCAGTCAGGAATCTAGCCATACTTGTATAATGAAGCCACCCGATATCTAATCTTAGTGCTGCTCAAAAAGATTACTCACCACAATAGTACTTTTATGTTGCTTAGTACATTTATGTCTAATTGATTACTACAGTGTTTTTTCATAATGCTTCAAACTAGTCTTCAGGTTTAAGAGCTCAGAATATTGAACTCTAATGAAAGTTGGTGTGAACCATTACGCCATTGATTAATTGGTTTGTTTAATTTTGGTAGTTCTGGTTCCAAACATTTAGCCACCTGGTTTAAATGATTTTAAAAAACACTGTATACCCATTGATGATTATTCAGGAAGAGGAAACTGGCTTACTTAAGTACTCTGTAGGAGAGAAATCCATAGTAATGGTTAACTGAAAGAGGTATAGTAATAATGAACCAACTCAGAAATTAACTGCGAACACGAGCTGATTCCATAAATGGGTAGAGCGCTCATACCGAAGATAAGTGAAGGCCAACTCCCACATATATAAAGAGGTCTTCGCAACATTCTCTATTAGATAACTAATCGAATGTCTAGTCAGGAGTCAGGAGTCAGGAGTCAGCTAGTCAGGAGTGAAGGAGTCAGGAGAATTAAGAGCAGGCCAGGGGTCTAGACCAGACGAGTAGACCAGACTAATGAATTGATGAACTGACTTGAATGGACTCCAGAGTAGACTAGAGTAGACTGATCTGGCTAGATAACTAGACTTCTAGAAACAGTTAGGCAACTCGAATAGACAAAATGACCGGACATCAAGACCAGAACATTAGTCGAATCTGAGTAATCTAGATTATACTAGATTAGACTGACTGATCTACTGAGGGAGACATACTAAGATACACACCAAAACCAGATCCACCAAAACCAGACCCACCACAACCAGATCCACCAAAACTACACGTGCTAATAAAGAGGCTCACACTTCTTCTGAAGAGATCACTTCTCGTATAATGTTCACTTCTCTAGATGAGACTATGAGATCTATATCCTATAGCAAGGAGGGTCCTCTGGATCTTGAACCATGGTTAATCTATTAGCCATCTGGTTCCCCAACACTTTTCGATGATCTGGAATCATCAAATATACAGTTAACATGTATATAGTAAATAGAAGATAGTATTAGTACATAGTAAATAGAAGATAGTAATAGTACATAGTAAACAGTACATAGTGAACAGTACATAGTATAAAGTATATGGTCCTTAGCCCTAAAATGACGGCTAAATAATGGAAAAAAAGTAAAAACTAACTCAAGGACAATTCTAGTCACTTAAAACTGGGATGGTAGCTATAAATCATGTTTTTTCTGGTCTTATTTGTTTTTTTTGTGGAGGAATCTACGTTCTGTCCAGAAATGTATGTGAGTTTTTCGTGTAAAAGTGCATTTCTTCGCGCGAGCATTTGTATGTGAACAAAAAAAATGGATTTTACAAAACTTTTGTGAGTGCTCACAGATTTCAATGTGCTGGACAAAGGTTATTTGAATTTGCGCAATATCTTGGGAGAGCCACACATACTTTCATTTGACTAGTATAAACACCTCAAACCCCAGAATTTCGAACCCCAATATTCCAAACCAATAGAAAAAGAACTTAGACCCCAACCTCCAAAACAAAAAAAATAACAAAAAAAAAAAAAGTCCGGCCTTCAAATGAGTCCTAGTCCTAATTCCAACTAATCATTTTGGGTTCGCACACTACCAACCACCTAAGTAAGTGGCGTGGCTGCAATACTTAAACCTTCAAAAACAAAATAAAAAAATTTAATGGAACACCTTTTGATATACATCTTTAGTACTATACCCACTCACGTGACTTTGGTCATGTGAAGGCGAAAACTATACCCGAATATAAATCATGTTAATATCTAAAAGTACCGAGAAATGACAACTATGGGGACACACCAAGATGATATCTCCCAGCACCAGATCCACCAATATTCAAAATCTTCAATAGTTAAAATCTCGCAATATTCAAAATGTCCAATATTCAAAATGTTTCCGGACAAAAAAAATTCACCAAAATTAGTTAGTGTAGATGTACGGATGTTTATTGAAGATTCCAATTAGTTAGTGTAGATGTACGGCTTTTTATTGTAGATTCCAATTCGTTAGTGTATGTACGGATTTTTATTGAAGATTCCAATTCGTTAGTGTATGTACGGATTTTTATTGAAGATTAGTGAAATAGTAATGTTGGTTTTATGGTGCTGGATTGGTCACTTACTACTTGACTCTTTATTACTACTACAGACATAGAAATAGATCCAGAAGCAAGTAGTATATATTAAGAAAGCACCAAGACAGTTCAAGTAACTAAGCCAAATGAACAGCAGCATAGTAGTGGTATAGAGTAGTCTGTGGTATTATGGAGTCTACTTGTATAGACAACTGATACCTTGAGATCCACAATTTTGCTATCTTATCGGATCTAACATATGGAGTATAGCATATAGTTTGACAGTTTAATGCACACGCTGGACTAAACTAATATACTACTATACTATCTACTTGTCCAGAATTTAGTCCTAAGGTTTAATGCTATATAATACCATTTACTACATGTAATTTACCACATATACACAATTGTTTCCTAGACTCAGGATAAGACCCAAGATAACATACTAGTCCTGACACCAGGGAGGCTAGAACACATTTACTACTTACTACTTACTGCTTACTACAGAAACATATGAGAGGAAAGTCATACTCTACCACCAATACTCCACTATGAATGTGGGTGAGATTAGGTGTGTATAGTACTCTGGAAGTTTAGTCAGTATAATCAATATATTCAGTATTTTATTACTCTAAAGGCTCAGGTTTATAAGCACTAGTAGTCTGGTAGTCTGGTAGTCTGTTCATATAATAGTAGCCATGAAAGTGTGACTAAGTGGGACCCTAACCTGTCATAACTAGTTGTAGAACACAAGCCTAGCCACCTATATAGACTGTTTAAGTTCAAGTTCAAATGGCACAAAAAAAAAAAACAAAACAGGATGCTTAGATAGTCCTATATTGACCATAGTATCAAGTGGTAATAGAAGTGACTAGTTCTTATTCAGTGTACTAATTAGTAACCGTAAGTAGCATTCATGACCTACCGCAGTATTAAGTATATTTTTGAGGAGTGAGTATATGGGGGGTATAGTGTAGTGTAGTAGTGAACCTTTAGTAGTGAACCTTTAGTAGTGAATCTAGTTTAGTAGTGAATCTAGTTTATTAGTGAATCTTATGTAGTAGTAAATCTAGTGTAGTAGTAATTCTAGTGTAGTAGTGAATCTAGTTTAGTAGTGAATCATAGCCAGATTCCAGTTTGACTCGAGGCACTTCCGGAACCTTCGAAGTGTCTGAGCCAAGTACATCGTTTCTATGGAGCACTCTATTCTTCATTCTATCTACTAGACTACTAGACTACTCAGCTCTACTTACTCTACTTCGTATATTTTACTCCACTCTATATTAATTTATCTTCACTTCTCTACTCTACTCCACTACATTACTCTATCTACCACACTCTGTTACGATATACTCATATACTCATACACACTGCCTGATACACTGCCTGATACACTGCCTGATACACTGTAGTCATACGCACTGTAGTAATACGATGGACATCCGGTATACTCACTCACTCACACTCACATTCTACACGCACTATACTTTTTAGCTCGGTATACTCTACACTCCACACTCACTATGCCCCACGCACTATACTCTACACTCACGGAGTTTCTACACTATTTTATTCCACTCATCTACGCACTCTACGCACTTTATTACTACACTCATTAACACTATATTATAATACACACCCTGAAATCCCCTGAAACCCCCATGAATACCAGTGAATACCAGTGAAATCATAAACAATCAATAAACTCAAAATAAAATTATACAAGTGTATTGTTGTGAGGTACTGATGTTTGGCATGGAGCTTGGCCATCTAATAGTGCACACCAGGGGCTAGATGCGAAATAGTACTACACTACACTACACTACACTACATTACTCTACACCACCCTACTTTACTCTAAGCCACCCTACTCTACTCTACTCTACTCTACTCTACTCTACTCTACTCTACTCTACTCTACTCTACTCTACTCTACTCTACTCTACTCTACTTTACTTTACTCTAGACTCCAATCCCATACCACCATGGTTGGGTTCATCAGAGATCCCCATATTGAGCTCATCAAGAACTTAGACTCCAAGCTCACCCACTGGCTTGTGAGTTATTGAAATGAGGGAAGTAAATATGCTGAAAAGATCGCATTGCAAACTCGTAGAATCTCTGACTAACTTCTCTTTTATCTTCTTGGTTATCAAACGAGGAATCCGGACGGAAATCGTTCAACTGCTTGTATGGCTCCGAGACTATTATCCGGAAATGCAATAAGTGGAGGCGATGCCTTAATATATTAGGCGGATTATTCGGCACACAATAGAGAAGGGATTCGCTTTAATGGAATTATCAAACGCGCATCCCATCTTTTGGGCATCTTTTGGGCATCTTTAAACCCTTTGGCTTCGCAACTTTGTATGATGAAATTGTCCTCTACGAGACGTACCTTAGAATGCCTTTGAATGCCTTGGAATGCCTTGGAATACCTTGGATTATCTTGGCATACCTTGGATTATCTTGGCATACCTTGGATTATCTTGGCATATCTTGAGGAATACTTTGGAAGTACACCGAGGCACCGTTGAGGAATCTCGGCTAATAATGTAATGTCTTTGAATTCATGTTTGAGTGAGCTTTAGACTCTTTTAAAAACATGCACTTCCAAACATACAGTTCTTATGTAACTGTTTAAGGGAAGAGACGGCTTAGTAGTAGCTGGTAGAATTCTGGTAAAGGCAGGTAAAAGTTGGGGAAAGGCAGTATAAGTCGGGGAAAGGCTCAATTGAGGACCATAATTATTGTCCTTGTTAGTAATAGGCAAAGACGCTTCATAATATATCTCAATAGATAGAGCACTCCCGAAGATAAAAAGCAGTGTAGCATTAATTTCCTTATGATCCCCATTGTACTTGCACAACCAATTTGTTTAAGTGTTATGTTTTTTTGTCTTTTTGTTTTTTTATCCAGATCTTCAACTTCATCAAAATCACCATATGTTAGGAAATCGCTAAAGTCCTGGTGCAACTACACCTTCAGTAGCATCATAATGATCATAATGATCATTTAATGTGTATGAGTGCATCCCAGTAAACATATCCATTCTGATTATGTTTATCCATAACTTCAACTTGAGCTGGGCCAAAGTCGTAAATAAAGTCTAGCAATGTATTGAAGAGACCGAGTAAGGTAACAGGAAGGCGGAGGCACGTATGTTTATAGGAAGAGAAGAAATATATTTTAACTTCTCTACATGTGCGACTCGAAAACACGTTCTGATTTTGAGGTCAACGCAGATTATTGCCGGGATTTTTTTTTTTTGGTAGCCAGATCAATGGGTATAGAAAACAGAAATTGTAGGTGGGTTTTTTTCTGTGATACAGTGTTCTTCAAAACTGTTCAAACCCACTGCGACAAAATGTCTCGAACCAAAATGGCAAAATAGTTCTGACCAGCGCACCAAAACTAGTCAAATCACACTAGATATATTAAACAAACAAGGTATTCAAACCAATCATATCTTTAGATATAGATTCATACACTCTAGCAGTTTGCTTTTGTAAATATGTATCATGATGTATGGAACTACTGGTCAAACAATAGTATAAGTAATGGTATAAGTAATGGTATAAGTAATGGCTTAGAGAGTGGTTTAAAAAATATGTGTCAATGGTGGGGGTCTCTGTTCTTATATGTTGCGGTGCGCGGATGGCTGTAAATCAGTGTGGGGTAAATGGCTGTAAAACAGAGTGGTGGCAAATGAGGAGCTGTTGCGAACAAAGAATATAAATAGAGCGCTATCCCCTCGAACCGGTTTTTTTTCTCCACCAATAGAAATTCACACCAGGTCCTATTTTGTCCCGGTAAAAATTGACCCTTGATTGGACCCTTGATTGGTACTACAACACTCCCAAATTGTACATTATAATATGAGGCAATCATCCAGTTTAAGAATTCAGAACGTTGAATTCTCATATAAGTTGGTGTGAAATACTATGTCATTTGGTTTGAAAGATTGTGCAAAAGGAGAGATACAAAATTTTGTGAATTCTTGATTCGAAACTTTTTGCTACACTGGTTTGATCTTTTTGATACACTGGTTTGATCTTTTTGCTACGCTGATTTGAATAGTGTTGAAAAACACTGTAACGAGGGTCACGTTTAGCCTCGAGTCACTGCGATTAGCCTCTAACACTTTTTTGCAGAGTGGTGAGAGTACTGGAGAAGGCCTACATGCAGAAATGTTGGGCAAACTTCACGGGTTCTTGGTGCTTGGATATAAAGAAGAGGTTACTCATCATAGACTTCACATGGATGAAAATCGGAGAATATTAAATCACAGCTCCTGGTTTTTTTTTGTGGTAGTAGTCTCAAACGATTTTCAGCAATAAGCTTATTATGCTAGGGTTTGCGAAACGAACAGTTTCTATTGGACATTATGGGGTTAATATGATAAGAAGGTTTTTGAGCGTATGCTTTACATTGAAGAAAAGACTATAGTGGTGATTTAAAGCCTATACTAGGAGGTGAAATCGAACTGGAGCGTGCTTGGATTAAGTGCAAGCTCTTGATATATTTGGAACAACGAGATTTATATGAAGGGAAGAGAGAGAATGTGCAATACTTACGGGTGGTGAAGTATGGTGATGGATGTCCCAATGTGTGTGAACGAAGTTCTTTCGACTATATTCACTGTGGTGATTATAGCAGTATGTGTCTATTTCCCAACCAGAACCTTTACTTCAGCATCCCATACCGGAGTATTTGTGCTAACTCATGTGATAAGTGACTAGTGATCAGTGATTGGTATCAGTGTATGGAGTGATTACAGGTAGTATTGGTATATGGTGCGGGAGCGGGAACAGACTGAACTGAATGAATCTCTGATCATATATTGATCTATTAAATAACCCGTCTAGTCCGCCAGATACACTAGCTAGGACTATCTGAAACGTTTGCCGAGTCGCTTGCCGAAACATCTGCCTCTTCATCTTTGGGTTCCTTGTCCTCTTCTTTCACATCCTCTGTATCTTTATCTTCTTCATGTTCTTCTTTATGTTCTTTTTCTTCACCTTCTCCTTCACCTTCACCTTCTCCCTCTTGCTCTTCCTCTTCTTCGTGTTTCTTCTTCTCTTCTGGGATGGTTTCTGGCGTCAGCTCGGACTCCGCTTCTGCTTTCTCCTGCATCTTTCTTCTCTGCCGTTGCTGCCTGAACTCTGCTGCTCGGCTCTGGCGATCACTTTCGTTATCGTCGCCCTTTCGGAATTCCTGGAGCAAGTTCCGTGCCCTAGATGCCACATCAGCCTCTCCATCTCCATCGTCATCCTGCTGCGGGTCCTTGCTGAGTCTCTTGGAATTCTCCAAAAGATGCCGCTTCATCAATGCCCTTTTCCGAGCCGTCGTCATCTCACCTCTTTCGGGGCCTGCCGACTTTAACTTCTCGAGAAGCGAGTCCATGACGTTGGTATCGGACTCAGAGTCCGTGTTCTCAGTCTTGGCCTTGGCCTGCGCATTATTCTTTTCAATGAGCTTCTTGCGCTGCTCATATACCTTCAACTCGTCCTCACGCTTAATGTTCTCCATTTGCGCCTTCTTGAAGTCGGCCATAAAGTTGGAGAACTTGCTCATGAACGAGTTGCGCACGAATGAATCGCTGGGGTCCTCACCAAAGTAGAGCATTAACTTATCAAACTCTTTGAACGTGTAGTTGGCTTGGTCCATCAAAAGCTCCACCTTCTTCTTTGCCTTGGGGAGTAATGGTGTAACCATCTTAAGGATTCGATCTTGGGGGTGGAATTTGGACACGTCACTCAAGTTACCCACATCGAGCGAGCTCTGGACGTTTTTCACCGACTTGGCAAACTCCTTGCAATCGTTGGAGATCACCTCGATCGAATACTTGGCCACCTCCTTGCACCCGGCCAATTCCTCCATGAACTCCATGAGTTCGGGGTAATTCAACCGGATGGTCTTCTCCACGTAGTGCAAAAACGACATACTGTTCTTATCGTCCTTGACGAAATTCAATCTCTGCAAAGAACTCAACTTGAAACCCTTGGCTTGCTTGGAACTATCATTCATATAGTTACCCACAGCAAGGATAATGTCAAACACACTGCGCAAGTGTTTGGAGTCCTTGATACTGTCCACAGCTGAATCCAATGAGCGCAATTTCCTCACGAGATCCTCGTACTCTCTCTCAAACATGGCTAAGGTCTTGAGTGCCCGGATACGTGACTTCCAGTAGTGTTGCAAATTGTAGATCAACTCCAAGTAAATTCTGTCGGGTCTTTGCAATTCTCCTGGGTCTTTCTCAGGCTTCAGAATGTCTTCGGTAGTATAATCTGTAGAATAAGGCTGGAGACTGGTGGCCAAGCTATTGGGGATCTCCACAATCTCATCCTTGGCAAGAAACTCCAACACCGCCTGGTTGTCGACAATATCCTTATCACACCGTAAGATCTTGTTGACCACCTCCACATCCGAGATGTTGTTGTAGAAGTGGAGGTTGATACCAAATTGCTGCGCAATGTCGCGGGCCAAGAACGTAACCTTGTCCACGTCTTCCTTCTTTTTGGTGGCCAACTTCTTGATTTCCCTTGCGGCGAAGATGGTTTCGATTTCGTCCAAGACTCCTTTGCCCATTAACTCGGAGACTATGGTTTGCGGTTTGGACTCGCTCCAGAACGAGTTGGATGAACTCTCGTCGTGGTCCACCTTCTCCCAATGCAACTGCTTTAACTTCTTCTTGGGGCGGGGGAATGAGTCGAAGAGGCCTACACTCACGGGTGTTTCTGGCTGCACAGACTTTTGCTTGGGCATGGGGAAAGGCGGAGGTACAGGTGCACCTGCACTGAAGGGAAGAGGAGGTGGAGGTGGTGGGGCACTGCCTCCCATGGTAGGTGGGAGTGGGGGTGGTGGGGGTGGTCCTCCTCCCAAAATAGGTGGAAGTGGCGGAGGTGGTGGAGGGCCTCCTGCTGAAGGTGCCCCTCCCAAGATGGGAGGAAGTGGCGGTGGTGGTGGAGCTCCTGTAGACACTGGTGTAGGTAACTTCTTCTCCACATCCACCTTCTCCAAGCCACCCTCCTTTTCTTCCTCTCCGTCCTCCTTCTTCTCTCCCTTTTCCTTCTCCTCGTCTGCCTCGGAGATGGCTTCGGCCACACTTACCTTCAGAGTCAACTCTTTCAAGAATTGAGGGTTCATGGCACTCACATTCGACACCCTATTGGTCTTATAGTCTGTAGTAGGCCCACTTGAGCCCCGTACAACCTCCTTATCAGTATGCACCTTTCCTTGAGCATATTTCTGCTCGATTTTGTCCAATACATTGACTCTTTCCTCGGGAGCTGGTGATTTCCGGGGCAGTTTCATTGGCGATTTGGGCACCTTGACTGCACCTAGCTGTGCACGCAACTCCTGCTTCATCCTCTCCACACTCTCAAGCTCCTCCTGCAATTTGGACTTGACGTTTGCATCAATAAGACTGTTGAGGTAAGCATTTTCTTGTTCGGTGAGGTTGAAGTCAATGTTGATATCTTTGTAGTTGTTTTCAAGCTCACGTAATCTTTCCATGGCCATGTACTTTTGCTTGGCGTACACACTGCTGTTGTTGAACTTCATGATATCGTTAGATTCGCTTTGCAACGAAGAAAGTTGCTTTCTCAATTTGGATAAGGTCTCGACATCGTCGTATCTCATGGCCCGTTTAGGGCCCAAAGGAACTGGTTCAAGAACAACTTCTTCTTCAGATTCTTCCTCGGATTCGGGATGTTCTTCAGGAACCAATTGTTCGTCTGCGGGAAGAAGCTTGAGGGAAGCATCTTCATTTTGAGGGGCTTTGTAGTTTTCGAAATCGGTCATTTCAAGCTCTCTGGCAAGGTTTTCAATATCGTTCATTTGCTCTCTCAAAGCACGGAGTCTGGAGCTGGGCTCCACTTGACCACCAAGCAGCTTATTATCGAGCTTCAACTCGGCCTTTTTCCGGTGGATCTGCTTCTTCAACTTGTTCATGAGCTGCACATTGCTGGTTTGCACAGAAAAGGTGGTTTTTCCATCACCTTTCTTGGACTTGATTTCGCCGTTATTCAACATAATCAAGAGCTCACGCATTTCCACCTCCAGCTCCTGCTTTTCAATCAAATGTTTGCGCTTCAACTCTTCGAAATCCTGCTGCAATTCTTCATTGAGTCGGCGTGTGCGCCTTAAAACAGCCTCCTGTTCCTTCACTTCATTGGTTAAACTGGCAATGACTCCCTCTGATCCCAAAGAGAGTTGCCGGGATATATCGTCTCTCTCTGCCGTCGCTTCCTCGGCAATTTTCTTGTACATCTTGACCTCTTTCAAGGCGTTCCTGTACATTTCATCGGTGTTCAAGCCCTGGAACAAGCGGTTCATGGCGATTCCAATGGCCGACTCATCATTGGACGTATGAGCATTGGTGACATTTTGGATTAAACCATCCAAAAGCCGTAAACTCCGAACTGTTTCTGCTGGATCGTCTCTCTTCTCCGATTGGTTCAAGTAGAGGTGCTGCATGGCACTTAAAAAGAAACTCTCGGCCTCATTATTCTGGACATTTTGCCAGATGGACTTGACCAACTCCACCGGGTTGTTGAAGTCGACATTATCGTCAATTTGCTCGGTGGTTTTGAACTCAAGTTTATCATTCTCCTCCATCTCGATATACCGGTCACATTGCTTGGAGAGATTGTCGTAATTGGAATCTCTGAATTTGGCAATGAGCTGGTCGATTCCAGCGGCCTTAAGCTGGGACCTAAGATTGAGCCGCACCCGATAATCGATTCCATACTCCACGATGGTGTTGATGAGGAGCATTGAACTCAAACAGTACTCTAGAAGCTGGTTTTCAAGTTGTGTGGAGTTGACTGCATGGGAATTGGTGCCGTACATAGCAAACTTCACTTCGTCACTTGCACCAACCAACGAGTTCTTATACTTACCCTTTCCATCGATGGTTTTGGCCAAGAGGTTCAACCAGAGCTCGAACCGGTGGAACTTATTGGGGATCGGTGGTTTCCTCTGCAAATTGCGCTTGCTGTGATGAGAAGACATGAACTCATAGTATGGTTTAGCTGATAACGCGTCCAATGCCCTGAGCACCTTATGGTACTTGCCCTGGTGATCAGTACCGCCCGATCTGGAGTAGTAGACAATCATAAAAGTAAGCGTTTCGGTGGCAATTTTTCTCGTAGCCAAACGTGGAGATAAAAGAGCTCCTGAAATGGCATTGACGTAAAGCGAGTCGTCGTTCTTGGCCCGCTCTGCACCTAACTTCTGGTTCATCATACACCGAAGACACTTGAGTGCATTCAACTCCCGGTTGAAGATATCGTCCAGGATATCCTCAATGTCCAGAGAACTGATCTGATCGTGCACCTTGGTGAGATACGACGACAAGGCCGCATCACCCTGGAAATCAAAGATAAATACACGGACCCAATCTATGGGTTCCGTCCGTAAAGAAACCCACAAGTTCTCGAGCTCCATAGATGAAATGGACTTGGCTACGAGTTTTCGGGTGTAGAACTCCGGGCTGTTGCCAGATTTCTTGGCCAGTTTGTTCTGCTCACTAAGAGCATCCTGGTGGATCAACATCCACTTCTTATCAATACCGTAGGCCAACATTTCCTGGCGGGCCAGCGGCGGAAGCGAGCGGAAGTCTCTGCGGTCCATCAACTCGCGGAACATGCGCTCAATGTCCATGGAATTCAGCGGTTTCTGGGGTAGACTGGACTGCGGCGTGTCGTCCATGGAAGGACGAGAGATCAGCTGGGATGTGGATTTCTGAGAGAAAGTCTTGGAAAGTCCCACCAGTGACAGAGACTGGTTGCGCATGTGCCTGTTCTTTTCCGGTAGCGAGTCCTGACGAGACTTGAGCAGGTCTGCACGGGCCGTCTTGTCGTCCTTTCGAAGCTTAGAGTCGGACCGAACAGTTTTCAAATCGTAGGGATTGAACCCGGGCCCGGACTGCTGCCTGTACTGGGGATTATTGGCCAGGGCCTGCGCATTGCTCGAAGTTGAATTGGGGTTAGACATCCACGAACCTATGGAGGCTAGACTGGCCATACGCCGCGACGGGGACACGGCCGACGAGTTGGAGTGCAGAGTATTTGTCGTAAGAACGGAATCCACATCAGAATGGTCCAGGAGGTCCGGAGGAGGTATCGCTTTGGGGTCCTTGGAGTCTCTGCTTTTTCGGAGCGAAAAGATTGACGACGTGGATGAACGGTGGGAGTTTTGTGCCTGTCGTTTGGAGGACCCCGAGTTTAAAACCATATGTTTGACCGGACTCGAAGTGTCCGGAGGCCCAAGGTTGGGCGGAATCTGGCCAATTTGGTTCTGGTAACTCTGATTCTGGCCCTGATAACCATGGCCCTGTATATGATTAGGCAGGCCTACACGAGAGAGACTCGGCAGGCTCTGGGAACTGGGGAACAAGTGGGTAGGGTCTAAGGCATTGGAACTGTTTGAATGGGTATGATTTTGATAGTTGGAGTTGGCATAATACTGACTGGAATTGGCATAGAGGGGGGAGTTTGGATTGGAGGAATTGGGGTCGTCCGGATTATGGGGATGAGGCGGAGTTGCTGATGAGGGAGGTGGGCCAGATTTGCCCGATGGCACCAGACCACGGACTCGGCTGGTTATGGGTGAGTAGTAGGCGGACGCCTTGGGGTCGGGAGTACCGGAGCTCTCTCCCGCCACGTAAGGATCTATTCGTTTGCGAAGCGACATAGGAGATAGAACTGAAGAAGTAAACAATCAACTAAATGAATAGATTGGAGAGTTGACAAACTCGACAGCAATTAGCAGTATATTGGATGGATAGAAGTCGACTGGACAGAAATGGACAGAAATGGACAATTGACAAACAAACAACTGGACAATTGGACAATTGGACAACTGGACCGAGATAACTAGACAAGTATTAAAGAATATCTAACACGTAACTATTCCTTCGTCGTAATGTCGAGTTCAATAATGGATTGACTAGAGCAAGGGTCTCGACTATTATGATTGTTTCCCCTAGAGTCAGTATGGATTGCCCGACTAATTAGCAGGGATGGATGGATTGCCAGTGGATTCACGTGACCTGGTTCACCAAACAAATCCACAAAATAAAACAAAAATTCACTGCAATCACTGCAAGACTGGCCGGAAGTAGAAGTGTGGTGGCGATTCAAAGTCTGGACCCTGATATCGACTATTATGGTTATGGGCTCTGTCTCGGCCACGGGTACGGACTGGAAATGGACTATGAGTTCGTATCAGGAGGAAGGGAAGGTGAGTAGAATGCAGTTTGTTCTGAAGGCCACGGAGAGGAGGATGTGTCAATGGTACCGGCGCAGAATTGGGCGCTTCCGGCTATGGAGTTGTGGGACGGGGAAAACGGCTGGGTAAGTGTAGAGGGAAAAAAAGGCTCACGTAGCGCGCCTACCTTGGGAGAGCCCGCCCTTAGATGCAGGATATTAATAAGACTAAAGAGACTTACAAATGTCCTTCTTTCACTACAATAATAAATAGGTTGTTAAAGGATGGGTTTAAATTTTTGGAGGTCCCGGAAAAGAAAGAGGAAGTAAAATCTTTCTGGTTTTTTTGTATTTTTTTTTGGTAAAATTATGGGTTATATGATATTGTTGTTTAAGGGTGGGTGTACGGATGTTTTTGGGAGTGTACGGATGTTTTTTCCTTGAGGGTATTGATTTTCTCTCTTGTCTCCCACTCCCCCCCCACCCTCCACTAATTTCTTTGCTTTCTCTTGTTCCCATACAGTCTTTCGAGTTTACGAGTGATTTTGCCTTTTTTTTTTTGTATTTTTGGCTTCCTTCCTATATTTACCACCTGCATACAACCCCTTCTCCCCTGGGTTCTTTTTATTTACCCCTGGCTTTATTTACATTTGTTTCGACTTTGACGAGCGTGCCGCAGACCTGCATCCAAGCATAATCCTCTAACTCATAACCCTTAAACGAGATCTCATATAAAAATGGGTCGATAAATGTGTATTGTATCTTATTATAGCTACTTGATGAAAGTGTTGATCTATATATAGTATGGTAGTACCAGGATTTGTCAATATTTACTTGGTGGGTCTATGTATATACGTATATATTTATGTATATATATGTACGTATGTATGTTGGAGAGAGGAGGGAGAAATATGCTTAGATGCAGGCATTTATGGAGATTATATACAGGAGTTTCCAAAAAAAAAAAAAAAAAAGAGATCACATTTTTTCCTCTTTCCCAAGTATGTACCTTTATTTTTTTCCCCGAAATTTAACCCTAAATCCTCTGGTAAATTATCCCCCCCCCCCCCCCCCCCCCCAAAAAAAAAAAAAAAAAAAACACCACATTTTTTAGTAGCGGAAATATCGTTTGAGCCTTTTTTTGCATGGGTGTTTGTATGAGGTGGCTGGTGATTCCATAAAGTCAGTTCCATGCGTCGACGCGCGCGGTCCGCATTCCTGGTTAGTAGTCTAATCCACGCTCTGCTCTCTTTCTCTCTCTCTTCATGGCTTCGCAAACGCGCTCTCTTATTGTTGTTATTGTCATTCCCATTCTCTACTCTCACCTCTGGTCGTGCATGAATGAATGAATGAATGTCCGAGTCCATGTTCATGCCATGTGCCACGTGCCATTCCCATAATCTCCATCGTCTAATCTCTATAATTTTTCTTATGGATATTATATTTATTGTTACTGATGTTAGATTGTAATATCTATTAATTTATTTATGGACCAACTGGTACTAATAAACTACTGTATAAGTGTTTCTTCTACTATATAACTAGTACACTACACTATTTAGCTGTTACTACTATAACTGGTATTACTATACCTGGTACTAATATAACTGGTATTACTATAACTGGTATTACTATAACCGGTACTACTATACCTGGTACTACTATAACTGGTACTACTCTGACTGTTACTACTATAACTGGTACTACTATAACTGTTACTACTATAACTGTTACTACTATAATTGTTACTACTATAGCTGGTACACTATACAAGTTAGCAGGTATATAGTGTTTTTTAAAAGTATTCAAACCAGCGGGACAATTTCAAAACAAACCAAGAATCCAAAAAGTTACGTACCCCTTTCACACTATCTTTCAAACCAAATGACGTAATGTTTTCTGCACCAATTTTCATCCATTGAAGAATAACGGAATCAATCCCGAAGACAAAGAATAGTATCAATAAGATGAATAGTACTATGGGAACTGCACCTGATGATGTAGAAGAAGTGTCTTCCATGTTTATGAAGACACACTTGACTAAGAAACTAATCTCACTTCCTAAACACCAAGCCATGGTACTGAAAGCTTTACAGCAACAGGTTATGCCACACACGAGGCGCTTGTTTCAACCCATACAAGGACTTCTCTAATTTAAGAACCAAATGTTCTTTTCCCTTTTTTGGACGTACCCCTCAGGTTGTATAGGTAGCATTTCCATGTCACCGTTGATTTTACTGAAATCTTAAATCTTATATCTGGACGATCGTCTTATATTATAATGTAGTGCATTTGGGAATGTTGTAATACCATTCAAGGGTTCAATCAAGGGTTCAACCGAAAAGGAAAATGAACCCTAGTTACCTTGTTTGACGGTTCAGCTGCACTATATCTAGTACTACTATATACCTGATTTGCAGTAATTTGTAAGTGATATAAAATGATATATTTCTGCTAATATCATAATGTCAGTATATATATATATATATGGTGTAACTGTTGCTACTATACTGCTATGGTACTATACAACTTTTTTGCCGTGATTCATTGTCTACTTATTCTTACTAATATCAGAATTCAATGGGGATTAATATATCTATTGTAAAAGTGGTGCTACTATACTACTATATAAGACTATCAAGGTCAGATCAATGTCCGTCATAGGTGTAGTGGCCACCTATTGAGGAATTATTAAGCCTCTGCTGATATCTACCGCCACCGGTCAGCCACCGTACAGCCACCAGACAGCCACCGGCCAGCTACCTAAACAATTTACCTCCCTCTGAGAACTGGTATATATGCAAGATAGGGGGAATCATCAACGAACACAAATAATTTAGTACTAAAAGTTACAACAAGAATCTAACACTAAAACTGATATACTATGGAACTGGTATACTATGGAACTGGTCCACTATAGCTGGTGCAATATCCTACTGTATATCTTTTTCGATGTGGTTATTTAGATGTACATTTCTAGTATTACTAGAACACGACTCTGTATCGATTATTTATTGTAAAAGTGGTGCCATTATACTTTTATATAACTGGTATACTACTACAAGGACTACATACCTGATATACTATAGTCTATAGCTGGCACGCAATACTACATAAGCCTTTAAAACTGGTATACTATACTATACTATACTATACTATACTATACTATACTATACTATACTATACTATACTATACTATACTATACTATACTATACTATACTATATAGTTGGCATACTGCTATTTACGCCTATCTTACTAGTCCACTGTACTACTATAATTGATTTGAAACTACTATACTATTCAGGTAGTATATCATCCTACTATACAACTTATTCACTGTGATTTTGTATGTACAATCATATTGTCAATATATTTATGGTAAAATGGTACTACTATACTACTATACTCTATACTACTACACTACTATACTCTATACTACTATGATACTATACTATATACTACTATACTTTATACTACTATGATACTATACTCTATACTACTATACTATATACTAATCTAGTGCAGTATTGCTGATTCGCCCTGATTTTTGTATGTATGTTCCTGCTAATATCAGAGTGTAATCTATATCAATATATCTCTTTACAAGTAATTTTACTTTACTTTACTGCTATACTGCTGTTTAACTAGTACTACTATATTACTACACTACTACACTATATACTACTATACTATATACTACTATACTATATACTACGATACTATATACTACTACACTACTATACTATATACTACTACACTACTATACTATATACTACTACACTACTATACTATATACTGTCGGACCCACCATGGGTAGGGATCTAGTTATGGGGATATTATGAAACCTCTCTGCCTGATACAATGGCTATTGTTACTCAGCCTCCTATTCAGACATCTACTCCGCCCCATTGTACGGAGTAGCAGAACCAGCTGAGGTGATTAAAACAATGATCGTTAAGGAGTTGTTCCGTAGCAATCTCTATTCTTGAAAACACTAAAACCTAGCTCCGATTCTTTGCTTGAGGAATCAACAACGAATAAAGATAACTTAGTACTTAACGTTACAACAAGAATATAACATATACTACTATACTATATACTACTATACTATATACTACTATACTATATACTACTATACTATATACTACTATATACTGGTATACTCTTATACTATATACTACTATATACTGGTATACTTCACTACTATAAAAAATCATTCGCTATAATTTTGTATGTATAGTTATACTAATACAGTCATTTACAAAACTATTCAAACCATACCAGCAAAATTCAACAAACCAATAGACATAACCCTTCAAACAAGGAAACCAATTCAGTTCCGTCCGCTTCAACCCTTGATTAGTTTTACAAAACATTCCGATTTTTAGAACATACGAGACAATCCTTCAGATTCATGATGTAAGTTTTCAGAATTCAGAATTTGTCAATGATTGAAAGTTGAGGTGAAACATTATTCC
The DNA here is from genome assembly GCA_002370695.1 of Metschnikowia matae var. maris. Classification (NCBI taxonomy): domain Eukaryota; kingdom Fungi; phylum Ascomycota; class Pichiomycetes; order Serinales; family Metschnikowiaceae; genus Metschnikowia; species Metschnikowia matae. The sequence continues at coordinate 53,184 of NKZH01001805.1, read as the reverse complement.
AGTTGGTTTGAAAGGGTGTGAGAAGTGGTACGAATGTTTTATCAATAATTGGCTCGAAACATTTCGTCGCCTTGGTGCGTTTACGTATTCAGTGCAGATACAAGTGGAACAAGCTTCTTAAACGGGAATCAATGGCCCGAATCGCTGTCATGGATACGTCCACCAAGCTATGGCTTCTCAACAAAATTTCCGAGATGAATGTGCCCGATATCGACTCCATCGATTGGGATTATCTTGTACACATGTACAATGAAACGCACAAGGACAAGAGCAAGATTTTATGGATCACGGGCGACTTTAAAGCTGCTTTTGAAATCTTGAAGCGTGCCATATGATGTACTGCTATATGACTTACTACTATATGATTTACTACTATATGACTTACTACTATATGGCTCACTACTATATGACTTACTACTACATGACTCTATACTAGAATATACTTGATTCTTTTTTGGAAACTCAAGACTGTTATACAGACTTGTTGCTAGTAATAAAGCACTAGATCCTTTTGAAAAGCATTGTATCATAATGTAATCTATATCAATACTTCTATGGTGGAACTGGTACCACTATACTACTATGTATGACTATATAATTGGATCTCCTATACTGATAAACTACGCATTTTTACAGATACAAAATATAAAATAGATTTAATTGCATATCGAATTCGTATATAGCGCCGTTTGTTAATTTTTCGTAATCCTTTGGCAGTATGTTGCTATCTATTTCATTTTCTAGGTATAGATATCCATTTATATATTTTAAGTCTACTGTAGCAGCAAACTTTGATTTAAAGATTTCTTTTTTATTGATGTTTATTATTATGAAATCGTCAGTTTTGTATTGGGAAACCGTCAGTTTTGTATTGGGGGACATAGTGTATAACCTTTTCTGCTTCTTCCATTGGCCAAACCTGTTTGCATAAGGATGTTGGTATGTATAGCAATTTATCTAAATAGTTTAGGTCGGATACGTCTTTATCATTATATAGATAGCAATCGAAATAAGTGCAATGGAGATGGTACTTTAAAGCTTACTTTAACTGGTGATCTTAATCTTGATCAAGAGGGACTGTATATAATTCCGCCTATATAAAGCCTGCTTGTCCTTCTTTGGTTTAGAGCACTTGTTCAGGTAATGCCCTTTTTCAAGACAATTGTAACACACCACCTTTGCAAGGTGTTTGCACTTTTCACCCTTTTGGATGACTTTTCCAGCTCTTCAAACCGCCATTATATTCGTCACCTTTTTGGTGGTACTGAGTCTTTGTCTCATCTGACCTAAAGCCCTATCAGATACCGCAGTTAATGTTGCCTTATTTGGGGGTTTGAAGGTCTTCCTTTTCGAGAATTTTTCATAAACCTGGCGGATATGTTCAGTTTCGTATCCTTCTGTCATGAGAGTCATAAAGACGGAGACTTCTTTTAAACATTTGAATTCTAACATCCTAAAGTCCTGGTTGTATAGCTTTGAAAATTCGTATCATGTATAGTGTTTTTCAAAACTATTAAAATCAGCGAGGCAAAATGTTCAAACCATACTAAGCAAAATTAAACCAACCAAACCTCAACAAATTACTGTTCCTCAACAAATTACTATTTTTAATACTTAATGAAGATTTCATATATGCAGGTTTATTTTCAAATCATTGATGCTTATCAATTTTTGTAGTCATTAGTTTGAACCTTTTTTTAATTCTTGGTCTGCTTAATTTTGCTAATCTAATCTGGTTTGAATGGTATTCAAAAAGACTGTATTTATGAATACCCAAAATCATCGTGTACATCTCATAATTTTTTTTTTGGTGTCATTATTTAAGATTAATTTACTCAAACAACTTCAATAATGTAAATTTTTCGGAAGTATATAAATTTATTTTTACCTTTGACATTTTTTAAGTTTTTTGCATTTAGGTAAAAATATTAGTATACTGAAAATAAACTGCGAACTGTGTGCGCGTTACTGTATGTACAGTCTTTTTCAATACTCTTCAAACCAGTGCGGCAATATATTTCAAACCAGACTAACAAAATTAAGCAGACCAATAATTGACAAAGTATAGTACTTACGACTTTAAAATTGTCAACAATCCAGGATTTAACATAAACCGTTTATGTGAAATCTTTATTAAGTATTAAAACCAGGAAATTCTCGAACTATTGGGTTGTTGAAATTTGCTTAGTGTGGTTTGAACATTCTGTCGCGTAGGTCTGAATCGTTTCGAATAACACTGTATAGACTGTTATACTACAAAGTGTCACTCCATATATAGTGTTATGTTCTTTATAACGTAAATTGCCTTAAGCTTATATTCGTTGATGGTTACTCAAGAGTAAAACCGGAGTGGCTTAAATAGCTTTGAGAGAAACGGGTCACCAAGATACTCTCAATCAGAACAATGGTAGTCCTCACTGTATGAAGTGCTTTGATGGTCAAACGCCGTATTACCTTTGTAATTATATTCGGACTGAGAGGCTTTATAATACCTTCATAGCCAGGGCCCTACCTATGGTGGATCTAACAGGTACAGTGATACTACATTTACATGGTCTTTTAAATTGAAGTGTGTATCATAATACAGTGACACGACTCTCGCCCGAGATATCATAATAGGTATTTCTTTGTGCTACTTAGCCTATAGTACTATGGAGTCAGTCATGGGTCATGGGTCATAGTCATGAGTTATAGTCATAGGAACCAGAGTGGCTTATATAACTAAAAAGAATCGTGGTATCGAAAATCACTACCGTATCAATAGTGATAATTGTTCTAGAATATCATCCAGTACCTCTGTCATTCCAGAGACAAGTATCTGTATAGATCTGTAGAACTGTTTGTATCAGTGGAGCTGTATCAGTAGGTCAGTACTGAATCCAAGATCTGTGAATTTGTGGATCGGTAGAATTGTTGGCCTCTGGAATTATAAGAACTGTAGAACTGTAGAACTGTAGAACTGTAGAACTGTAGAACTATAGATCTGTAGATCTGTAGAAATTAGATCTGTAGAACTGTTGACTTTTAAAGCTGTAGGAACCAGATATATCATAACACTCATAATCTGTATTGATCCCCAAAAGTGGTCTATTCCTCAAACCATTCCCTATGTCCCTCTATTTATATGACTCCTCTATTCATCCACTTACTCTATGCTTTCCTGTAGCATGCTGAGGGTATCGTCCAAGTCCTTGTTTATCTTCTTCTTGAAGGCCTTGGACTTGGACTTGTGACGAGATAACGGCGGTTCTGCTTGCATATCTTCCGAGGTCTCTTGGATCACTTCTTCGGGAGACTCATCAGTTTCCTTTGGCTTGGGTCCCTTGTTTTTCTTCTTGTTCTTTTTTGCAGGCGATGGGGTTTCACTCAACTTCTTGACCATATCACTGACCTTTCCTTCAGAACCCTTGGGTACTTTCTGTTCCAGTTTCTGTTCCTTTTCCAGCTTCACGGAAACCACATCTTGTTCTTTTTCCAGGTCCTTTTCCACAGCCTCCTTATCAAGACTCTGCTTTTCGGCTTCATTCACTGGTTCAGGTACAACTTCAGGAATGTTTTCTTTAAGTTTGGCTGACTCATTGATTGGCTTGGGCGCTTGAATCTCCAACAGTTGTACTCTCTGCGGGATTTCAACCTTGGTTTCAAGCTCCTGGGGCTTTTTTCTTGCCATTGGCTCCTTTAACGGTGGCTCCACATTTGATTTTGACTCTTCTTTCCTCTCTTCTTTCTTCTCTTCGTTCTCCTCAGTCTGTGTTTTTCCAAACAACCCTGTGGGCTCCTGTTTCGATTCACTCTTGAGTTCTCCCTTGACCTCCTCCAAATCTGCGCTGGTATAAGCCACATTATCACTGACAAACCGCTTGAACACATCGCTTTTGATATCGTCGAAATTTAAGCTCTCGATATCTTCAAGAGTATCCCAGAACCCAACACCAGCCCAGAAGATCTTAGCTCGGAGCACCAAGAGCATGAGGTAAAGCTTGATGAGAATAGGCTCGTCCTCCATCTTAGACACTGGGCCCTGTAGCAACTCCGTGGATGCCCGTTTGAACTGAAAACTGTTTGCAGGAACCACATTTTCAAACACCAGGTTGGGCTGCAACTTATAGATGTTGGAGTGGATGGACCTTAACTTGGCAAAGAAGTCACAGATGGCCCGTAACTTCACCAAACAGTAATTACACAAGGGGTAATTGCCCACCACCTCGTGTTTCTCACCCGCTATGCTGATGGTTTCACTGCCAGTATTTTTATACAGATCGGCAGCTGGGCCATAAAGTTTGAGCGAATAAAGACGGGCATGTTCCAATAAATCGTCCTTTTCTTCGCCACAAATGCCACAGGGTTCTCGTAAAGCCACAGGAACAGCGTTCCCGGATTTGGCTCCCTTATACGAAAGCTTGAATGTCTCGTTGACTCCAGCCACCGGTTCAATCACGGCTTTACCTTCAACTATAAGTGACCAGAACGACTTTCCTTTGGTCCACCGATTCATGAATGTGGCTCCAGACAAGGATGGAGGTGCAGCTCCTAAGCTGGGTTCGATCTCCGTGGTCCAGATCTTTTTGAAGTACTTCAAGGCCTTAAGAGATGCTAAATCAAATGCAAACTCCTTGCGGATAATCAGGTACACGAACGCCTTGAAGTCCTGCTGGTACTGCGGAAGATCCAAACGAATGGACCTGGTGCGGGGACCGTAGATAATCTGGTTTAACACAAACCCCACTTCATCATCCAGGAAGTCGTCATGTGCCACACTATCATCAGCATCAGCACCAAAACCCCTTGTCCGAGCCGGATCGTCTTCATCTGTAAACCGCTCGGAATTGGTGAATGTCTTGGGAGTGTTTGCGCGAGACAGTCCCGCGTTACGGGTCTGCTCCTCCATCTTAATGAACAATTCCTTCAAGTCCCTCAACTCGTCCTGCAAATTCCCAATGATGGAATCCTTTTCACTGAGTTCTTCGAGCAACTTACGGTTCTTCAACTTGAAGTTATATGCCTCTCGACTAGCATTGGATACCATTTCATTGGCTTCACTGAAGAGCGACGCCGTTAAGTCCTCCACCTCGCCCTCCAACTGCTTATTTTTTTCTTCTGCCACGTTCTTCTCTTCCTGAAGTTGCTGGTGCTCTTTCTGGAGCTGTTCATACTTTTGCACAAGGCTTTGGTTTTGCTGCTGTAAATCCTCATACTTCTCCACCACCGAAGCAGTTTCCTCGGCCTTGCTTTTTAAAGCAGCATTTTCTTTCCGCACCTGTAAAAGCGCCTCCTCAAACTCCAGCAGTTTGGCCACTTCCGTCACGAGTTTCGTGGACAATGTAGTCACCTGTTCCGATAACCTCTGGTCAAAATCCTCTTGCGACATTAGAATTAGGGGTTAGGACTTATATATGTATATAGATATATATATATATAAATTTTGGTTTTGTGTTCTGGATTTTGGGAGGGAGGCGTAGGGAGGAAAATGTGGCTGACAAAATGTGGCTGTCAAAATTTTTAGGGGTGTGGGGGGAGAACAGCGTGTAATTATACCCGTGCCACGGCTGACGTTTTGTTGGTGTTTCAAGTATGTTTGAGATCAGAAAAGGGGTCTCGAATATTGAGAGCAAAGTGGGTGTTTCAGAACAAACTCAATGGTGTTTCAGATCAATGTACGTTTCGGAGCACGCAGCAACGGGGGCTATTTATGTTGGGAAGAAGTTGCTATGCGCTCTGCTGGGATTGATCTGCTGGAGAAGCATGGTGTTTCAGTTTGGCTCGCGATACTGCGAATCGCACGTGCACAGCCACGTGACCCATACTTTTCTGAAACACCTATGAAACTAAAGTATATCATAGTAAGATTAAAAAGGTTAGAAATATTATGAAACACCTTTGAAACAACTTTGAAACAACTTTGAAACAACTATGAAACAACTATGAAACACCTATGAAACCCATACTAATCATGTTTATTCACTAACATAATCACTGTCATCATTGTATGCACTCCAGTCCGGTTCTAGGGGATGTACGCGATATAATTCCAACTCTTGGTCGGTCATTTTTAGATAATTCTTGGCGTAAAACTCCATGAAATCGTCCATATCAATATCTCCTGCATCTAGTCCCGCACCCGTACCTCCCCCATCTTCCATATCATTCATTTCTTTATCAAGTTCTTTTCCGACTTTCTGCAATATTGATTCAATTGCATCAATACTTTTCTTCTCTTCTTCATCCTCATCTGAGGCCTCTTTTGTTTCACTAATATTGAAAGATACTGGTTTACTCCAATCCTGCACACAAGCACGGCTCTCTCCACCCACTTTTGGTGCTCTTTTTTGGGTTTTAGTCCAGCCACTCTTTCGGAGTTGCTGCATAAGGTACTCACTCAGAAATATGTTTACTGGGACTTCGCCACGTTTGATATCTGCGCCGTAATGTGCCACAATGTTGCTTTTTATACATAAAGATGCATATTCACTAACCGTCAAGTTACCAGGAACATTATCAGGACACGTTGGTGTATTTGGCATGGCCACAGTATATTCAGATTCGTTTTTGGGATCGAGATCTGCAGATATGATGGATAAATCAATGTGAGATAAGTTCAAGTCACGTGACCAGGTGAGGAGGTACGGGTGTTCACTCAACATTTGTCCATAACTCTTTGGAAGAAGCACCCCTTGTATATCCAGCACGTGATTTAGAAAATGCGCATCTGCTTCGGGTCCTCGAAAGACAGTTATCATGTTTGCTGTGGTTTGTGGGGCAGATTGGACGTGTCCTGCATATATCGCATGGGCTGCCAGTTCCATCGTAATTTCTTCAACAAGTTCCCCATGTAGGTTATCCTGCAGGTAGCCCAAATCAACTATAAACGCTTCCCCCTTACGTATGAACATGCGGTTGGCTGCAAGTTCGCTGTCCATGTACTGAGGCACATTGAAGTCGCGTCGGAGTGCATCATGCTCGAGGGTATCCCAAACGTGCATCCATGCAGGAACACACTGGGACCAGCTCCACACCAAGTACGTAAAGTAGGTTTGCTGTATGTTTGAGTAATAGTGCATCTCCACTTGTAGTATGGTTGCATATGCAAGGGTATGTAGTTGGTGCGTTAAGTGGATGCGTTGGGGGCTGTACATGTTGATTTGCGCTATGGACTGCGTTATAAGTGGGGCATCAGCGGGATTGTCAAGGAGGAGAAGCGCAAAACATCGGGTTTTATACAGCACAAGCGATAGGTCATGGCGGACCTCTAGGAGCTTGGAAATGGGGATCATGGAGCTGCGTCAATGTGCGTTTTAAGTAGGTTGGTTCAAGATGGGATCGCACGGGGTGCGTAGAAAGTATGGGGTTTGAGATGACTTGTTGCACAGGTGCGTGGAGAGTGAGCCTATATGCAGGTACACACTAACTAAAATTTAACTACAACAAGTAAATCAGACAATTTAACCTTACTTGAATTTCTTCTTCGGCTCTGCATTTATTTATTTGCATTTAATTCCCTGAGTGTTTGAAGTGTTAACAACTTTTGTCCTGCGGATTATGGTGTACGGGTGTAATGTATATCTAATGGATCTGAGTTCTTCAAACTCAAGTGTCATATTTTGAAGTACCTGGGTTAACAATTGTTTCGACCAAAGTTAAAAATCGATGAATTGATCCAGTGATATGTTTGTGCTGGGTGGTGTAAGGCCCCGGTCTCTGCTAGATATTGTTATATGCAGGTCAACATATATTTGAAACAACCAAAACAAGTATAATTGCTGCAGCAGTCCCCTTAAAACGTTTTTGGTTCCGAAGCTTTTCCTATACTTTTAAACAGATGACTAATATTCCTTTAATGTAAGTATGACTTCATGGAGTATCTTCTCAGGTAGTTTGAATAGTCCCCATTGGTCAACTTCAACCAAGAAATGCACCTACTTAGAAGCTTTCAAGAAGCACAGATTTGGTGAATTTGATAGGTGTGTGACAGTTTAATTTTATCACGTGTCATTTAAGGAGTAGCAGATGTTTTCAATTAACAACTTCTTGAAATATGCCAGTGTAGTGTGGTCCTTAAACTTTCCTTAAACTTCCAACTGACTAGGTTTTTGTTTTTTTTTAAGTGGAATCTTTTTCATTTGTCTGAAGTGTTCCCTATTTGAGATGGTCACATCCTCCTTGTAATATCAATGATGATGTCATGACCTTTTGGTTAAGACAGTCATCTATAGTCAGCAACTCAAAGGCCATAGCTAATCCCCACCATCAGTAGAATTAAGATATCTGCTCATTAGTTACTGTAGACTATTAGCTTGAGTGTTTCTTTGCTCAGTTGAACTCTAACTCTAACATGTGATCAAGTATCTCTTCCGGTGTGGAGTGCCCCCCCTGTTACTCTAACAGAAGAGACTATATGTCTAATTCGCTAGAGTTGAAGACGGAAACACTTTATTGAGCTTTGAGCTTTGATTTTTTTTTGGAGGATCCAAAGTCTAGAGTTCTCAGTATCTTCATCTCACTGTTGATACCCTAGTTGGTGTCAAGTATTGGTGGGAGGTTAGCAGCGAAAGATAGAACATCAGCAAAAGTCTGTCTGAATCTCAGATAACCCCTAAGTCCTGTGCCAAGTCCAGAATATAATCAAACTGTGAAGTTGCCATTGTTGTTTGGTTTTCGTTTGGAAATAGAGCAGAATTTCTTATATCAGGCCCTTTATAATGTATGGTAAGAAAAGCTTTGGAGGTAAATCTGTTCTTGGCTCTGTAAATAGTCAGTATTGAGGTTCAGCCACAGCGGGAACACAAAGTAAACCATGATATCTTTCATTGGGTGCCACAGTATGCAGCCATCTGGTCATAATGTTCAGGTAGTGTTATTCTGACCTCATTACTAGACACTCTCCAGATAAGAAGCCAATTTTGTGAGTCATTCAGAGGGGTTAAGTGTTTGTATCTTCCTAACTGATCACCAATGTTTCATATTAACCCTGGGTCAAAATTTAGAACCAATTCTAGACTCTTTTGTAGAAACCATTTTTGGATGTAGAAGTTGGGTCATAAGAATTGACTAATAATAGTGAGGGAAGAACAATTCAATATCCAATATCCAAATTCCAAATTCCAACATCCAACATCCAACATCCAACATCCAACATCCAACATCCAATCTCCAATCTCCAATCTTCAATCCCCAAAATTCAATCTCCAAAATTCAATCCCCAAAATCCAAATAAGAGCCTGATTGTAATGACTCTCCTTTATTAATCTCTCTCGGAAAGTCCCGGGTGTTGTTTCAAAAAATTGCTTCGCAAACCAAAGGGGGGGGGGCGGCCTCTATTTATACCCTTGGTGGGACTTTCACATGCAAGTTTGTAACTTACAGCCAAGGTTTCATATGCACTCAATTGTTTCAGGCGTGCATCATAGAGCGGGGTTTTGTTTCAGGATAATCCATACCCAGATCGATCGTGCGTTTGCGTGCATTTGCCCCCTCCTCCCCTCCTGCTCAGGTGCGTTTTGCAGCCCTCAATTCGAATATAAATAGAGGCCTCCCCGCGCATTTTTTAGCACACTATTTTTGAAACCCCAAATTATGACTTTATTGTGACATACTCAGTCGAACAATTAATTGGACGATTTGTCGAGAATTTTGTCGAACATTTTGTCGAACATTTTGTTGAACATTTTGTTGAACATTTTGTTGAACATTTTGTTGAACATTTTGTTGAACATTTTGTTGAACATTTTGTTGGAAGGTTGGTTTGTCTATTTGTCTGTTTGTCTGTTTGTCTGTTTGTCTGTTTGTCTGTTTGTCTGTTTGTCTGTTTGTCTGTTTGTCTGTTTGTCTGTTTGTCTGTTTGTCTGTTTGTCTGTTTGTCTGTTTGTCTGTTTGTCTGTTTGTCTGTTTGTCTGTTTGTCTGTTTGTCTGTTTGTCTGTTTGTCTGTTTGTCTGTTTGTCTGTTTGTCTGTTTGTCTGTTTGTCTGTTTGTCTGTTTGTCTGTTTGTCTGTTTGTCTGTTTGTCTGTTTGTCTGTTTGTCTGTTTGTCTGTTTGTCTGTTTGTCTGTTTGTCTGTTTGTCTGTTTGTCTGTTTGTCTGTTTGTCTGTTTGTCTGTTTGTCTGTTTGTCTGTTTGTCTGTTTGTCTGTTTGTCTGTTTGTCTGTTTGTCTGTTTGTCTGTTTGTCTGTTTGTCTGTTTGTCTGTTTGTCTGTTTGTCTGTTTGTCTGTTTGTCTGTTTGTCTGTTTGTCTGTTTGTCTGTTTGTCTGTTTGTCTGTTTGTCTGTTTGTCTGTTTGTCTGTTTGTCTGTTTGTCTGTTTGTCTGTTTGTCTGTTTGTCTGTTTGTCTGTTTGTCTGTTTGTCTGTTTGTCTGTTTGTCTGTTTGTCTGTTTGTCTGTTTGTCTGTTTGTCTGTTTGTCTGTTTGTCTGTTTGTCTGTTTGTCTGTTTGTCTGTTTGTCTATTTGTCTGTTTGTCTGTTTGTCTATTTGTCTATTTGTCTGATTGTCTGATTGTCTGATTGTCTGTTTGTCTATTTGTTTGTTTTTAGATTGTTCCTTAGCGCTTGACACTGACACTATAGACTACTGAAGAGACTAACACCTATGAATAGAATCAGACTAACTAGAAGGTATAGATATCAGGCTGGGATATTAAAACTAGAGGTTATGGACAGAGTACGGGCTAGAATATTAACTACTGACTAGAGTGGTGTTTGCAGAGTTTGTGTCAGATTATAGCGCTGGTTTCTATGCATATCAGGTAATATGGCTGCTAAAACTGGAACTAGTCATTGAACCATTGATGGATACGAGGGGGTGATTTTCAAGAAGACGTTTCCTTGCGGGGGTATTTAATAATTGGACGTCAACCCAATGGTATTGGTGCTACATTATACTTGCTGTTTTAGATCAATCTGTCCAAGGTTCATAACCTAGGAATATCTCATAACCTAGAAATGTCTCATAACCTAAGAGGTTCCCGAGGTTTCATTATCTAACCGTTTAATGGGTTCGCACACGACTTTTTTGACGAATGGACTTGATTCCAGAAACCCCTTGGATGGAGCTTGAAGCAGGCGAAAATGAATTTTGATTAAACGGTCTTTAATGACTTGTCATTATTGTGAAACAGTTCTTGATCCGCAGACCAGTTTGTCATGCACTTTTTATTAATCTATAAACCCATCCTAATTCGATCTGAACCCAATCTCGAAGAAGTTACCAAATATGGTGGTGTTGAACTTTGGCGTGAAAGTCACATTACTGGCCTTGATTTCAGCCATGATCTTGGCCTCCTTTTCGGCGGCCGTAAGTTTCAGGGTAGACACGGGAAGCATGGTATATGGATGTGGGATGTGGGATGTGGGATGTGGAAATGGCTGTAAAAAATATCTGTGGGCGCCAGCGGTCTTTTATAGTGCATGGCATTTTTCCGGCCTCGGCGCATCGGAGGTGCCTCGCGCGATGCTTGGAGATGCTACACTTGGCGGGGGGGTAAGGCGAGCAAGGCTGAAACCGGCTTGAAACTTGGCTCCTGGGATGAAAAAAAATGTGGCTAGAATTTGCCTGAAACATTCATGAAACAAGCATGAAACACGCATGACTCACACATGACTCACACATGAGACATGCCTTGACATCCAAACTCCATGAAACTTTTGCCGTGTTGTCGTGTACCAAACTTAAATGGCGTCCACCTTCCCGCCTCGCATCTCCGAGGGCGGGGCACCGGAAAATTTGTCTACTGGCTGCAGGCATGCAGATATCTGCTCGGTCTAGCGCACCTTAGTTGCAGGACGCCTTCAAAATGACTCACTCATCGATAAAAATAAAATTTTGCAAAAAAAATTTTCATTCCATTGTTTCCTTTAAAAAAGGTTTTGAGGGTTTGGGACAAGGAAAAGGCCGAATATTATTTTCATTTTATTGTCCTGCAGACAAGTGCCTGATGCACACTAAGGGTGTAAGTATTTTCTTTTTTCCTAGCAACAATGCTCAAGGCGGGAGTGTATGCCGGAAATATTATTTTTAAAAGTTGCCGTTTCGGATATCTGATTCTTGCAGAACAAACGGATTTTAACAAGCACGGATTTAAGCCGGATTTTTCAGAGCTCTGAGAAGCGGACTTTAGCCATGCATTAAACTATCAAAGCACCGGCTCTGGCCATACAGGATTGAAGTTGGAACCGAGGTACACGGTAGCCGTGCCTCGGAATTGGCCGTTCTGCATCAGGAATTGGCTAAAGTCGGCTAAAATTGGCTAAAATTGGCTAAAAGTATGCCATTTGTGTCGGCACTTCAAAACCAAACAGACGCCCCTTTTTTTTTCCTTTTTCTTTTTCTTCAACTAAGAATAGTGTTTCTTGCATGGGGTGGTGAATTCCGCTATGGTAGCCGGGTGTACGGGTTAAGTCCGCAGTTCTCGGAGTTGAAAAGGATTTAACTCCAAAAGGCAAATTCCGTTTTGAATCATCCAAAAATGGATTCAAAAATGACTGAATGGTGATTGAATTGATGGAGAAGGTGAATGTAACATGTGGTTATATGTAGGATCACAGGTCAAAGGTGCCAAACTCGGTCGAGATCGCTTATCTGTAGGAGAGCAGTGCCCTTGACACCAAAAAATGATAGGATGATTCTCCTGATCCTGATTCAAAAATGGAGATTTTGGACAAAATATTCCATGCCTTCAAAGACCTTTGATGAGGAAAGAAAGAAAAAAAAACGTGGAGGGAAGATCTGAAGATTCGGGGGTTCGTGGATTCGGGGATTCGGAGATTCGAAGGTTCGGGGTTTTGATGAGTAAAGCTTAGGGAAAGGAGAGTCAAAAATTGGAAGGCAAAAAAAAATGAGTGAGGATTTCGAGGGGCAGGGGGGGGGTTCCTTATATAGACATTTGCGTTTGTGTTCGTTTCCCCGCCCTGTTTATTTGCAGCCACCAGCCATGCAGGAGTGGCGAGAAAGGGAAGTATATAAGGAAGTGCATCCCCCCCTGAATCCAAAGCATGGTTAGAAAAATCGGATACGGTTGAATACTGGTAATTCCAAAAAGCATAGTTGTTTTTAGCAATACAAATTTTACCCAGAGAGTCGAACTATCACGAATTATTACCATGACTTTTTATAGCTACTAACTTTTTACAGCTACTGACTTTTTACAGCTACCGACTTTTTACAGCTTGTGAGATTTACAGCTCTCGACTTAGGGACTCTGACTTACTGGCTTACTGACTTACTGACTTTGGATTCTGGGGTTAGAGACTTGGATGAATGATGAGTGGTGATGATTATTGGATCAGTGTACTTGTGGAATCAAATGATGGCGGGCACTGACCATAGGTTGGGACGCACGTGATTCATAGATCCTATGGGATCAGGTTCAAGAAAAGCAATGGGAATTCAATAGAGAAGCTTTATTAGCATCCAACTTTCAATGTCATATCATCCATTGGTCATTGGTGAGTATCTGTCCAGTGTTCCGATATTTAGGTGTCTGGCTCGGGCTCTGGTTAGTCCTCTTACTAACTTGGAAATTGCCCCCCTTAGTTCGAGCTATGTGGAGATTTCGCCCAAAGACCTTGGATGTCTGAATAGGGTTTATATCCTTTAGTCATATACGGTGTTTTTATCGATTTCCTTCTTTGCTGGACAATTACCCTCGGGTAATTTTCGGAATAACAAATAGGGATAGGAACTAATAGCGAAATGAATCTGAACTTATGGAGTCTTCGGGATTGTATCTTTGGAGACTCAAAATGACATCAAGGGTCTCACTGATGGAAAATCGTCTGGGTTGAAGGAACTGAAGTAAGGGATAAATATAGGAAAGGGATACTCAGTGGATATGGATAGGAAATGAGGGAAACCGGGTGAAGTGAATAGGTACTCAAAAGTTCATTTCTTCTGCCTAAATCTGGAACCAAAATCGGATTGCTTTTTTAATAGTTACCCATTTTCTTATGTTTGTTCATTGATATGGATTGTTTGGGAGTATAGTGTGAGATTAGTTTGATGTGGACTTGATTCCTTGATTTCGCACGGAGAGGGGGAGATCTTATGGAAAGTACGAACCTGCAATTTGCACCCAACCAAATCCCACTATCAATCCATACCAACCAATCACAACCAATTCCTATCGTTTCCAAGAGACCTCGACTTCAGATGCTTAATGGGGTTAACTCAAACACAAATGGTGACCGGGACTGAACATATATTCGGGTATATGGAACGTTGGCGCATTATCCTGTGTAAAACTCCATAGAGTGTGCTACCATAAACCGACCATCTCCATCAACCACCCGTCCCTTCTATCAATCTCCAGCTATTGAATGGTCAGTTTATAAAAGAGTCAGAAAAGAGTTCTGTCTAACAAAGAGCCAATGAATAGCTCAAATTTTATAAATGGTCTACTCACGTTTACTCCACGTTGTCATACTACATTCTAGTTATTATAGAAGTGATTCCAAAAAACACTGTGCTCTCGTTTTGAGAAGGTTCAAAAGATACCCAGAAATAGTGGTAGATAGATTTGACAATGGCCAATTTAATGGCTATAATGGTGAGTACGGTCATGATGATTTACCAGAAATGGCCTGGTAATGGATGTCTCAAATACCTAGGATACCAGCATCCATCATGGGTAGTGAAGAATAGTATAATTCACTATACTACCACTACTAGCTCTAATATTACTAGTTCTACTATTACTAGTTCTACTATTACTACTTATGACTGTCTTTTCTTTCTTACCCTTAAGAATGTAAAGACTAGATCTGGTAATACTAGAGCTGTGTATCACTAGAAGATACTACCATAAACTACAAAATTGATGGTAGTCTTTGGGGGGTGAGAATGGTGAGAATAGCAGATTTATTTGAGGTCTAAGGTGATTCCAAAGGAGATAGGACTCTAAGAACCAGCTCTTAAGAAGAAGCAATTATTTCTTGCCTATCTAATATATGATATAATATGGAACAAGGAAGCGGAATGACCTCCAAGAAGTCAGTTTGGCCCTAAATGTACTATGTGCTAAGGCAAACATTATACTGTGCAATGTCTATCCATGGTATTTAATGAGTCTGGTCTTAGTAGAGTGAGATATCAGGAGGACACTCTCATTACTTGAGCAGAGGAGCAGTACAGACTAAGTACACTAACTACAGACTAACTACAGACTAAGTGGTAAGAGGTATATGTATATATATCATATTCTCAGAACCATCCTAGTAAGTTAGTGCTCTACAATGTCAGTATAACCTACGCTGTTTCCTCCACCATCGTTGTACAACCCAAAGGAAATGTGATAAACCTAAGTCCAAGATGAATATGATGAGGTCGAAGTCCAGGGTAAATGAAGAGTTTATCACTGGTACACTTCCTTCTTCTTTTTGATGTACAATGTCTTACCATAGCCCGTCAATGGTATAGCAGAATAGGAGTCACGAGGAATGTATCTCCATACAAAACGAAGGTTGCCCTGCGCTGCTAGCTGGTATAGAGTAGAGAACATGGCAGCAAAGCGGTCACATGTTGGGTCTCCATCCAACGATAGAAGTGGAGCCTCACTGTTCAGACCCACGATTCTATCAAAAGCATAGACCTCTTCTGAGTTGGCATCAGTCTGGAGCGCATATAGATCTTGTTTAGAGCAATAGATCTTGTTTAAAGCAATAGATCTTGGAGCTATAGTTGACCCAAGCACCCATAGGGTCAGTCAAAGCCTCACCAAATGAGTCTTTGGAGCAGTTTTTGGAAACGTCAGCCTCAGAGGGTTTCATGTGTGTTTCATAATGGTCATAGTGCATCTTGATCCGTGGAGACATAATGGAGTTGAGTAAGTTAAGGTTGACCAAGCCACGCTGCTCAATCGAGAGTTTCTCGGTCACCTTCTTATACAGGCGGAGATCCAGAAGCTCAGGGGAATCGTCCCAGTCGTTTTCCTGGTTGTCTGCATCCCAATCAGAGTCCAAGCCCTGGTCTGAGTATAACGCCAGGCAGTACTAAGGTATAGAGAGTCATTGACCCCAGCAACGGCCTCGACCAATTGCACGTCAAAAGGAGCATTAGTCCAATTGGAGTGGAGATCAAGCGACACCGGGCCCATTGACTTGGTTATACCGTTTTCAACTACTAAACTAGAGGGATTACTAAACTAGAGGGACTACTAAACTAAAGGGATTACTAAACTAGAGGGATTACTAAACTAGAGGGACTACTAAACTAGAGGGACTACTAAACTAGAGGGATTCCGCTTTCTAAAGAATCAGCAACCTATACTAAATAGTAATGCCAATTAAAAGAAGTCAAGTAGTAATATTAATTTTTTAAAATAATATAGAACCATGAATTTTGTCTATGTCTATGTTTATGTTTTCAACTATTTACACTATAGGTGCTTTAAGAGCTCTTCGTATAAGCACCAATTGATACCCGCACTGAGGGCCCTTCGTACCCAACCTCAACGATAAGCCATTGAACAAATTCATAATTCCTCCTGGCTCCAGCAAAAGCATCTTTATGGCTGCCAAGATGGAGCTGGATCCGGCCTGTGTGGATAAGTGCAAGCGAGTCTTTATGGTATCTGTCAGCGAGTCTTTATGGTATCTGCAAGCGAGTCTTTATGGTATCTGCAAGCGAGTCTTTATGGTATCTGTAAGTGAGTCTTTATGGTATCTGCAAGCGAGTCTTTATGGTATCTGTAAGTGAGTCTTTATGGTATCGAATGGTGCAGTCACTGTAGTGGTACATTCCGGAAAGCGACATAAACGTGTCAGAGACTTTTGCAAAAAAGCCCATGACAGATTTTGCATTTTCCCATGCATTGACAATGTTAAGGAATGCAAGAATCATGTTAAGGAATGCAAGAATCATGTTAAGGAATGCAAGAATCATGTTAAGGAATGCAAGAATCATGTTAAGGAATGCAAGAATCATGTTAAGGAATGCAAGAATCATGTTAAGGAATGCAAGAATCATGTTAAGGAATGCAAGAATCATGTTAAGGAATGCAAGAATCATGTTAAGGAATGCAAGAATCATGTTAAGGAATGCAAGAATCATGTTAAGGAATGCAAGAATCATGTTAAGGAATGCAAGAATCATGTTAAGGAATGCAAGAATCATGTTAAGGAATGCAAGAATCATGTTAAGGAATGCAAGAATCATGTTAAGGAATGCAAGAATCATGTTAAGGAATGCAAGAATCATGTTAAGGAATGCAAGAATCATGTTAAGGAATGCAAGAATCATGTTAAGGAATGCAAGAATCATGTTAAGGAATGCAAGAATCATGTTAAGGAATGCAAGAATCATGTTAAGGAATGCAAGAATCATGTTAAGGAATGCAAGAATCAAGTGGATTTTTTTTTCATTGTAATTGATGCACTTTTATTACTTCTGATTGCTCACCTCTGGATTCCTTTAGAATTCTCATTAGTCTCCATAAATTGGTATGGGTATGGTTGGTCTAGATCTCGACTTGAATAAGTGACTGATCAAATCAGTTGGGAATGCATTGACTAGATTGGCTCATTATAAACAGAGTACCTGAAATAACAACAGGAATCAACACATATAGTAGTTGGTATAACAATACAGTGTAGCAGTATAGTATAGCAGTATAGTAGTATGGTATAACAATATAGTGTAGCAGTAAAGTATAACAAGATAGTGTAACAATATAGTATAACAATATAGTATAACAATATAGTATAACAATATAGTATAACAATAAAGTATATCAGTTAAGTATAACAATATAGTATAACAATTGTTAGATTCTTGTAGTAAAGTTAAGTACTAAAGTTATCTATATTCGTAGATGATTCCTCTGACGAAGAATCTGAGCTATTTATATAGTAATCTGGTAAAATCAAGCGATGAGCTGAGCTGAGCCGATGAGATGAGATGACTTCATCGGTCATACGCTGTCAAATGCAGGAGTAGACAGCATTTGGTCAGCAAAAGAAACGAGTAATAAACGAAAAGAGTAATCAAAAGGCCGATTAGTAAGACTCAAAGGCGAGTAGCTGACTAATCGACTTTCGTAGGCTCTAAATTACCGATGGGTAGTGTGTCTATCCATGGCGGTTCTAACAACAATGTAGTATAGTAGTATAGTATAGTAGTATAGTATAGTAGTATAGTATAGTAGTATAGTATAGCAGTATAGTATAGCAGTAAAGTATAGCAGTATAGTATAGCAGTATAGTATAGTAGTAAAGTATAGCAGAAAGTATAGCAGAAATTATAGCAGAAAGTATAGCAGAAAGTATAGCAGAAAGTATAGCAGAAAGTATAGCAGAAAGTATAGCAGTATATTAGTATAGCAGTATTGTATAACAATACAGTGTTTTTCAAAAATATTCAAACCAACCTTCAGATTTAAGAATTCAGAATATTGAATTCTGATTTAGGTGATTGAAACGTTATGTCATTTGATTTGAAAAACTCTGTGAAAGAGTACGACACTTTTTGAATTACTGTATTGTCTATTTTGGCTAATTCTGGTTCCAGACTTGTTGGCCCCTAGTTTGAATAGTTTTGAAAACACTGTATAGTATAACAGTATGGTATAATAATATAGTGTAGCAGTATAGTATAGCCGTATAGAAGAACAATATAGTATAGCAGTAAAGTATAGCAGTAAAGTATAACAGTATAGTATAGTAGTATAGTATAAAATATAGTGTAGCAGTTGTTATGTTCTTTTAATACATTTATGCCTAACTTCTTTTATTCGTTAATGGTTCCTCAAGAGAAAAACCGGAGTGGCTTATATAACTTTGAGAGAAACGTGTGACCGAGAAACTCTCCACCAGAACATTGGGAAGCATTATTCTGGAATGTTCGAAAGGAGCCATCGGAGCACTTCGAGCATAGATGGCTAAACGCCGTTTCACCATTGTAACAATCAGACTGAGAGGATTTATAATACCTTCATAGCCAGGGCCCTGCCAGTGATGGATCTAACAATAGTATAACAATATAATATAGCAGTATAGTATAACAATATAGTGTAGCAGTAAAGTGTTGTGATCGATCCATGGTATCCCTTTGGGAGAATGTACATACACTGTTTCATCTAGTGTCAGGTGTAAGTACGCGGAGCTGACATCGATGTGGTTGACCTTCATTCCAAGGATTATAGTGGTACTTAGGAAGATAAGATACGGATACTCTCAATCAGTACCACCGGCGAGAATGTGTAGATACACTCAATTTCTTGTTTGAAGCCTTGAGCAACGAGTCGCTCTTTGATTGTTCCAATTTCCCTTTTTGTCTGATTCGTCTTCAGTGTAGACCCAGCGAACCCCAATGGGTATGGTGCCTGCCAGTACATCATTGTAGAGAAATTGGGTTAAAAACGTCCATCGATTTTAGTTTCTGTATCTCGTTTAATTTTTTTCTGCCTGTGTCACTTTCTGTTCTTCGTATTTCCTAACAAGGTTCGCACGTTATTTCTTTACCAGTAAGTTACTATTGATTAACTAGCAGTGTGGTCAAAAGTATGGCATTAAGGTACAGTATAAACTCATTTTTAGCAGTATCCCTAGTGATAATATATTGTCTACAATAATGTCTACTTAGTATTTTACTAACTACTAGTCTAACTACTAGTCTAACTACTAGTCTAACTACTAGTCTAACTACTAGTCTAACTACTAGTCTAACTACTAGTCTAACTACCAGTCTAACTACTAGTCTAACTACTAGTCTAACTACCAGTCTAACTACTAGTCTAACTACTAGTCTAACTAATAACTTGTATTAACTACTAGTCTTACTACTAACTTGTATTAACTACTAGTCTAACTACTAAATTGTATTAACTACTCATGTGTACTAGTGTGTAATTACTAGTGTGTACATACTTTTATTTATGAAGTTCGTAAACCAGATGGAACATTAGTTTTATATGTCAAAATTGAAGAGTTAGTTCAATTATTAGGTACTAGTAAAACTACATGAAATCGTATAATGAATAAACTTATTGTAATGGAAAGGAATTGAATGGTAATATTAAATCAACATGTAAGACGTGATAAATTATACTCAAATAACCAATATAAAACCACAAGCCCTTCGCGTGAGGATAAAGAATAGTATTATTATCTGTTTCTTACTAAGGTAGAAGTAGTGACTAGACTAGCAGTGACCTTGAACGATACCATAAACAATAGCGTAGACTGGAACGAAGTTGTATTTCATTTAAGAGTATCAACAAATCTGGTACAGTAGTGCTTATTCATATGTTTTATATTTTTAACTTGGGAGACTTAGATAGACTAGAAAATTCTTATGGAGTTTTTACTTTAACTACTAGTACACTAACTACTAGTACACTCATTAATACTACTTTAACTAATACTACACTAACTAATACTACAGTCACTAATACTACAGTCACTAATACTATACTAACTAATTGTCAAATACCCATAAATATCTTCTTCATTCATGTTTAACAATATTGTGGCCATTCCTACCGTAGCAAAGCATTTAACTGTACTGGTAAGTAGAATTTAGTGACTGGCCACTCTTCTAATGTACTAATACAGACATTTTAATACGGGTACTATTATGAAGCACATCTAAAATATGGTAGCATGGTGGTATGGTTGTGCTACACACTCTATTATGTAGTGACTAAGACCAGGGACAAAGAGTAGTGACTAAGAGTAGTGACTAAGAGTAGTGACTAAGAGTAGTGACTAAGAGCAGTGACTAAGAGTAGTGATTAAGAGCAGTGACTAAGAGTAGTGACTAAGAGCAGTGACTAAGAGTAGTGATTAAGAGTAGTGACTAAGACCAGGGACAAAGAGTAGTGCTAAGGGCAGTGGCTAAGAGTAGTGACTAAGAGTAGTGACAGACCGGGAGACAAGACACTTTGGAAAAACGTACTTGGATCTTGAAAAACTGCATCTCGTGGATCAATATATATACCCCTTAGTTCTTTTATTACTAGAAGGCAATAGACTTTCACATTGACTTAAAGGACTAAGTAGTGATTGTAGTAGAAGTAGGATTCAATGATACACCTAGTGTTTTCTCTTGGAAGGGAAATGAGTGAAGATCTAATGGAGATCTTTGAGGAAGTGAATCTGTATATACAGGTGCATTTCTGGAACATATGGACTCGTGGCATTGACCTCGGCAAATAATGGGCCTCGGCTCATGGCTCATTGTCGGCCAAAAGAACAGGTCATCATCCATACATCAACTATCCAACCAATTACCCGGTACTCTTTATGTCATTACCGATACGGAGTCCTAGTTCTACTCTACCAATTCCATGGCTACTGAATTCTTCAAATTGGAATTGTCGTACACTACAGTACACTACAGTACACTACAGTACACTACAGTACACTACAGTACACTACAGTACACTACAGTACACTACAGTACACTACACTACAGTACACAACACTACACTATACACTATGTATACTCTAGTACTCAGTTCTAGTGTCATAATGACCATCCAAAGTATGGATCCTCCAACTAATCCATAATCTACTCTTAAGACCAAAGCTTTGGGGGGTCAAAAAGTTACGTAGGCTATGGGTATGTTGTCAGTGTTTATGCAGGTTGGGTCTAGAGATATTTACTTTGAAAATAAGGCATTGATAATGGAAAAATATAAGAGTAGTTGTGGTATAGAGTAGTTGTAGTATAGAGTAGTTGTAGTAACAAGATGAAAGAAGCAAGATATGGAAATTGAGGGGTGATGACCTCATTAGTATGCTTATTGATTACTGTAACTAGATTGCACGATGGTTGTAGCTTTTATATAGATCATATCAAAAACAAAGGAAAAATGAAGTATAAAGTTGACTTCAAGCGTGCGAAATCATGGAGTCCTTGGGTGATCCAACCCTTCTAAAATGCTTCATGACCCAGAACTCATTCCTAATACTAGATCAGTGACTCCATGTAGTACTCTTCTCCCATATCACTACTCTCAAGTACTACAGAACAGTAAACAGTAAATAGAACAGTAAATAGAACAGTAACCTACTATGACTTGTACTACTGGAAGTCACACTTTGGAGACAAGAACTTCACCTACCACAACTTCACTTGCCACAACTTGGCAGCCAAATACTTGGCGCTCGTGTCCCTTGAATTGACCAAGCACAAGATCATTGACTCTTCACTTCACCACTACACTTCAGACCTGGTTTCCTACTTGATAAAAGTATACAGACAGTAGTACAGTAGAGACAATAATACAAGACAGACCGTAATACAGTAGAGACAGTCCTACAGTAGAGACAGTCCTACAGTAGAGACAGTCCTACAGTAGAGACAGTCCTACAGTAGAGACAGTAATACAGTACAGATAGTAATACAGAACAGATAGTAATACAGAACAGACACCAATACAGTTCAGACATTAATACAGTAAGACAGTAGATACAGTATACAAAAGTATAGTGTTTAAGATATTCAACAACATTCAAACCAGCATCCAGATTTAAGGATTGAAGAATATTGAAATCTAATGAAAGTTGTTGTGAAACATTATGCCATTTAGTTTAAAACAATGTGCAGAGAGGAACAGGACGTTTTGAGTTAGGGGTTTGTTTAATTGATTAATTGTGCTAGTGTGATTTAAGACATTTTTGACCGGTCTGGTTTGAATAGTTTTGCAACTTACTCTATGTGGGGGTGTGGAGTTGTATCATACAGTAGCTCTGTATACTCTTGTACTACAACACACTTTATAGTACTATAGAGTAGATTCTACCAAAGACTAAGTATGTTACTACTATGATAGCCCAAGAATATAGTGGTTATATACTTAGTAGACAATGATCTTATAGAACTTAAGTCAATACTAAGTGGTAAGGTTTATGTCGGACTCCATGACCTTATTATTGCCTTACTCCGACACGCTACTCCGACACGCTACTCCGACACGCTACTCCGGCACGCTACTCATGCACGCTACTCATGTACGCTACTCATGTAAGCTTCTCATGTACGCTACTCATGTAAGCTTCTCATGTGAACTTCTCATTTATACAATATACTATTGTTAAACGTGCTCTGGGACCCTTTGACCATGACTTATAATGGCCTATAAATCTGACCACCGTGTACTGAGTATGAGTAGCTATCAACCTACAATACCGCACAGTGCAATATTATATGACAATGATCCAATGGCATGACAATAAGCCAATAACAATGAGTCTCATTAT
>NKZH01001805.1:0-25000 GCA_002370695.1 Metschnikowia matae var. maris | reverse complement strand
GTAGTTAAAGGATTAGCAAGTATAAGTATGAGATTAGTAGTAGTGAGTAAAGAGTATAAAGTAAAGACCAACAGTGTGTTAGTAGAAGAAGTAGTAGAGGTTCGTAGAGGGAATTCCTTATAATGTACCAGATGTAGTGGCTAGAGTAGGCCCATCTAACTGGGTACATTACTGTTCATTCCACCTACTTCTCTAGTACCCTCTGACAGCTTCTCTAGAACCCTCTGACACCTTTTCTAGTTTCCTCTGACAGTTTCTCTAGTGCTCTCTGACACCTTCTCTAGTACCCTCTGACCTTTTCCAGTACCCCTTCTGTAGTGATAATGGATCGTCAGATAGGACCACTACATTACTTTATTGAGTACTCTTTAATATTAAGGACTAGTCTCAATACTAACAAATCAATTATGTAATGATATTCGGATCTAGCTCCAGTGCACCAAGCTTACACTTGAACTCGTCATTCATAAATCAAGACTCCTACTACTCAGGTAAACTCACCAGGAGATTGTATAGTCAGAAATGTAGAGTCAGAATGGAGAGTCAGAAATGTAGAGTCAGAAATGTAGAGTCAGAATGGAGAGTCAGAAATAAAGACTCCGAAAAGTAGACTCCGTAATGGACAGTCAGAAATGTAGAGTCAGAAATAAAGACTCAGTGATTGTAGAGGTACCTCTGTTTCAATAATATTAGTAGTGCTATTATCGTGTCAATTCTATTGCAGGGTCCATTTATTGGTCGTCATAGTATAATCACATAAACCCCATGGTAGGATTTTGACGTCAAATTAAGTAAAGTCTCAGTATACCACAATATGTGGGATGGATATTTGGATATTTCTCTGAATACAATCTATTGAGTCTAGACCAAGAGTTCCACCTATAGTCTAGTCTAACCACGTCCTGGTGTAGTCGAGAACTCATCAGTTAGAGCTCCAAAAAAGTGTGTGTGTGTGGGTGTGATGGTGGAACTAGAGTAGGAGAGAAGATCCAACCCTTATTATTTATGTATATATATTGTGGATATTGTGAATATTAATGGAGGTCGATATTTATGTATAGCCAGCAATACAATCATCAGTATTATGGTCAATCATCCATTGCTATGTCAATCAGTCAGTGTTGAGTAGAACAATAATTTAATGCTTTATTGGTATATATTCGTTATAAAAGTACAGTAGCATATAATTATAGTTGCAGTATAAGTCTGTATGGATCCATAGTAGTATGAGTATAGAGTAATGGTCTAATCATGGCCATATACAGTAGTATGAAGTACAAGCAGTATATTTGTAAGGAGTAGAAGTAGTGTATAAAGAGCAAGCAGTAGTAGTGTGAAGTGGTGTAGTAGTACCAAGTAGAAGTAATATGAGGTAACAGTAAGTTTTGGGTAGTAAAAGTAGTATAGTAATATGAAGTAGAAGTAGTAAAGTAATATGAAGTAAAAGTAGTATAGTAATATGAAGTAGAAGTGGTATAGTAATATGAAGTAGAAGTGGTATGAAGTAAAAGTAGTATACCAATAAAAGGTGATGTAAGAGTGGGTAGAAAAGTGGTCTTGTAGTATTTTGTAGACGTAATGATATATCGTAAAACCAGTATATATGGATGGGTAGTAGAAGTGGAGGTAGTCTTATCCGATATACGTAATATAAATCGGTATTAAGTATCATAAATCAGAATGCTAGGATATGTATAGGTAGTATGCAATAGTAGTGTATAGTAGCAGAAGTAGCACGGAAGATATAGGCAAGGATAAACTAGTATAGCTTAGCTATAAACACCAAGCCATGTATATCTAAAGTACAAATTAACTTTTGAAAGAATAGTATAGGCAGAATGAAGTAGTAAGGTTACTAAGCTTATGGGTGGTATGGAGTAGTATTATGGTGGTGTTGGACTGTATACTACTCCCAGAAGTTCTCGTCTATTATACTTAAGCTTACTATACTCTAACCACTGACACCCATACAATTTGAATCCCATACAATTTGAATCCCATACAACTTTAAATACTAACCAAATGAATACATTTAAAAGTAAAACGTGATTTTAGCACTGTGTTGGTGTATATAGTAGTTCAATATATGAAATATTAAGCAATTTGCAGTTATCAATGAGTATAATTATATGAGATACCAGTTATTTCTTAGTGAAAATTACCAATTAGATATTGAATAACTAAGAAAAAAGAGGTTTTCGCCCATTCTAAGTCTGTTGTATCTACTAATCTAGGCCATATTACAGTCAAAATTACTTTAATCAGTATGTCAGTATATCAGCATGTACGCGTAATAGACATAGTGGGTAAGGGTACTGATGGACATTATTACAAGAGAACAAAATTCCGGGCACTTTCAAATTTTGGCACTTTCAAGTCTTGGCACAATGTTCACTTCACCCAAAAGATATTGCATGACCATCTAGCATAGAGAATAATTGACATTCACATTGACATTGACATTAACATTGATCATTGAATGTATTGAGAAAAAGACATGAGAACCAGAAATGTGGTCTCAGCAATTGAACTCGTGCAGATCAGACCATTACGCAGAATAAAAGAATCTCATAGAAGAAGTCTCACAGGGAAGTTGACGGAATTGCGAAATGGCTATTCAGAAAAATGAGTATTGATTTGTATACTAGTAGTGAAAAAAGATATAAAACTGCTTAAGAAATCCAGAATCCAGAAATCTACACTTATAGTACCTTAGTACCTTGGTAGGCAAGTGAGATTAAAGATGATGGAGTATAGTTATGGTATACGTGTGAATGGATTGTTTGAATAACCTTTGCGAGAGTTTATTTTAGAGTTTGGGGTGAGAGTTTTTCAATGAGTGTTCGCATACGGAAGGTGGTTGCGGTGAGTCTGACAATTACGAGGATCAATGTATACGAGTATAAAATTAGACACAATGGAGTGCTGCGTGGGGTGAAGAATCGACAACAATAATAATCAATACAATAGTGTGACTTTAAGAAGTAGTATGAAGAAGGCCCCCCCAAAAAAAAAAAATTAACAAAACAAAACAAAAATAAAAATAAAGAATCGGTACCAAAAATAATCACTAGGCAAAAAGAAATTCGTCCAATGACATCACCTCAACTACATATGTATACGAGATATGCCACTAGTGACAAAGAAATACCATCACTAATGTATGACCTTGAGGACAATATGAGGAGTGTATGACGATCGTGATAATGCGTGGGGGGGGGGCATAATGTCACATCAGATCATATTAACATACGCTACGAAAATATGTCAATGACATATCAATGGTTTGTCAATGGTTTTTCAAAGCTATACCCATAACGGTATATCGTGAAGGAATGTCAATTGTATACCATAACGGTATGTCGTAATGACATTTCATGATGGCATTTCATAATAGTATGCCATAATGGTATGATCTATCATGATGGCATTTCATAATGGAGAGGTACAAAGTGGAGGTGAAAAAAAAAAACATCATGTCACAATTTGGTAGAGTGTTTCTATGGTCAGTAATAGTATGGTTGGTAGTAATTAAATGTCACTATGACAGTGTATAAAGTATGAGTATGAGATTGTATGGAGTAATGAGATTGTATGAAGTAATGAATTTGTTTGTTTGTTAAAGATGGTATGAGTACGAGATTATGTGGGGGACATCATGTGTGAAGCAAGTCAATTTGACTTTGTTTTCGTGTTTTGGGGCTTGTATTTGGGGCTTATGTTTGTTTTGGTTTTGTTTTTGGTTTGTTTTTGGTTTGTTTTTGGTTTGTTTCGGAAGATGACCCGATGGACTAGTAGGCAAAAAAAGACCAAGTTGCAGTGGTTATGACCATCAGGTATGGTCATGAGGTTGGGGTGACTATGGCATTCATGGTGCAATGTTGATGAGGTGGTTATGACGGTAGAGAAGAAGGGTAGAAGAATTGGAAGAAGTCTTGGCGGAAATTTGGGAGAGATTTCAAGTGAAATCCAAGAAAAGTTTAAGAAAATTATCAAGAAAATCTCCGTGGAATTCTGTATATATGGTGAAATTTTGCCAAGATCAACAGAGCAAACTTTTGGCTCAGTGAGATTCGGACTCTAATATGTGTCACTCGGTATCGGCATGTAATCCTAAACTTCCCGAACTAAAATCACACCATTTCGGCCGGGTGACACCAGCCACAGAGTCCGATGGCGCATGCAGGAAGGACTCGCCCCCATCGGGTTCGATATACCCAGATTGGCAGTTGCAAGGCGCCGGCATTACAATAGTCATTCACATCTGTAGGGTTCATTAAGGTTCCGTTTAGTATGTATTCTTCTGCACCAGAAAGCCTGACTACTTCCATTATCATGTACCATGTCACGGTCCAGCATGTCTGGAATGTCTAGAATTTCACTAGTTCTGCTCTATCTACTGTGATGTTAATCTGCATGGCATTCTACATATTGGCAGTGTTTAATTTTTCTCGTATTGCTATTTCCACTTCTAATAATTTGCTCTCCCCCAACAATCTGATTGGTTCTTACCACCGGCCGCAACCGTTGGGGGTTCCTCCCGGCCTTGACGTCTCATGCACCGGAGAACTCCGAGTTGCACAGCACAGCGTGAATTGCAACCAAAAGTGCGCCAACGGCCACTGGAGTCGACGCGCGCGTGCCGCTGCAGAATACATTCGTGCAGCATTGGTGCAGCACTTGCGCAACACCCATACTGCTCCCATACAGGTTTTGCGGACTGATGAATGTACTTAGATTCTGTCAGCTCCCGTGCAGGTGCCCTGCGCAAATCTGCTTTAGCCCCGTTAAGATAAACAACAATTTCTCCCGCATTCCTTGCTCTTACATGCACATGCCCTGACCTCATAGTAACTTCTAACCCTTGACTCTCCACAGCCCACTTTTATGACATTCCACACTGCAGATACGAAGTTTTAGGAGCCCTGTGACCTGTCAGCGGCCGTTTGAAATGTTCTTTGCTTCTTCGCTAAACTAATCACAATCCCGGCCGGTTTGCTGGCCTGCACACCATAGGTTTATCTGTGGCCGGCTAAAAATGCCCTCGAAAATTTAGCCACTCGCGCTTCTTCTGTACATGTCAGAACGGCCTAGTCCCTGGCCTATGGCTCGCCAGGTGAAACGTGCGGGCTTTCACAATGCCTGCTTGCAGAAACCCATCTGTCACGCTATTTTCTCTTCCATTGCTGTACGAGGTCGTGTTTGACGTATAGGTGGTTTAGCATTTAAGCGAGCGCGCAAGCATGTGGTCATCTGCATTGCATGCCGCATGCATGCATATTTAGCGTTTCGAATCTGTACGCGCTTGAGGGCACGTGCTTTGGATTTTGCTCTTCAAGGGAACAGATCATCCCCAGTCGTACTATACAGGAGCGCCATGGGGGGCCGGAGAATCTTGTGACCGAATCCGTATGGCGAATCTTTAGCGCCGGCACAAACGGCACCGACTGAAATCCCGCTTAGGCTAGATAACGTTTGACACTAGTGTTCACTTCTCTGCTCCCAGCCGGAGATTAGTACTTTTATTATGCTATAAATAGCTCATCCCCAATGATGTTTAAATTAACTTATCAGATAGACTATGGTGTATACCCAGCCACCCTCGTGTAAGTTTCAACCTTGTTTCAGGAAAGTTTCAGGTGTTTGTTTTACAGCCGAGGAACCTATAGGGGATACAATTCCGGCCGAGAAGTGCACACAGACGTTTCTCTCTAGGTGCGCAGGTTGCGGAAAGATGTTTCCACTCTAACCCGCTTCCCGCATCTTTCCAAGTCGCACAAAACCGTACAGGCAACTTAGAGTATAACCCTTGGTGCAGGAAGACTCGGATGTGCCGAGCGTGTTTTGAGCACTTGAAGAAGAAACTTATCTCAGTGCTCTCGCATGTCACATATGTGAGAAGTTTCACACCACAGCTTTGCATGTTCTTGCGCCTCGTCCCCGGATCTTCACGTCGTTATTCCGTGTCTCGCATGGATATCCATGCACCGGGCTACTTACAGGGCCCTGTTTCTCCTGATGCCGGGAGATATGGCCCCACCGCGGTAGTTTCTTGGCCTAGGCACAGCAGCCATGAATGCGTGAGGATGTAATTTAGAGACCAGTCCCATTTGGGGAATAAACACTCTAACTTGCCGTGTGTCCGCTTAGTCTATTTGGCGCTGCACTACTTTGTGCCTGATTTAGCCGAGTATGTGAGCTGTTAGAGTGATGACGGGGTCAGTATGCTGGACTTTCGCGCCGCACGGAAGTTTCTTGCGCATTGCTGTTGGTTAGTCTTGGGATTGCGCAACAGATACGCTGCGGAATGCGTGGGTGCATTGTATGCACACCGTGGCTGGTTATGCATGTAAGTGAAACAGCAGTTTCGCTTTAACTTTAGAAACCCGGAATTGTGAAACGCGGACGGTGAGAAAAATATCCTTCTGATGCTGTACGAGCGCTATTTTTAGCCGTGAAATTATACTTCTTTAGAATTGACTAGGGCTGCATGCAGAGCGGTTTTGGACATGCGCTCAGATCTTGCGCATTCCTCTGCTGACTTCATAACCACTAGACATGTCACAAAGGGTCACCCAAAAATAGTTCGTCTGTGCCACCCTCTCTACGCACCACGTCATTGGATATATATATAAAAATATACATATACATATAGATCAATTTATGAGGGCTCCTAATGTAACATGAGGACGAACATACAGTGGCATGCAAGGTGAAGAGGTCGCAGAGACTTCTTCCCCTTAAAGGCAAAGCCTCTTTAAGATTGCTGGCATATACCCGCCTATGTTTTGGTGGAGTTTCATCAGAAGAAAGAACACATCGCCAACAAACGTTGTAAGGTGCATTAGACGCGCAGCGAAAAGGCCTCCTGTGATGCGCAAATGCGGCGTTGGCAGATTTTGCATATACGTAAAACGCCGCTTATAGTAGCCCAATTTCACAATGCGCCTGCACGGCCTAAACGTCCCTCGAGGCAATTTCATCTTCGCATCTTTTAGCGCAAGGACGTGCAGATCTCTCGCATGTACTAGGTCCGGCTCATACATGGACCTTAAACAATTTGGAATGGCTGCACGCGGCTTCCTATTATATATTCCTCTGCGCCTGCCCTCTTCCCGCATCCCATCGATATATTGTCCTTTCAATTCATTCTGGTTTTTTTTTTTTTTTTTGTCTAGTTTTTCCCTCCTTCACTTCCTCAGGCGTCCTTCCCTTCTTTCGACGCCGTTTTCTTCTTTCGACGCCCTTTTGCTCGTGCCCAATTCCATATTGTCCCAATGTCCAGAGCAATCAGCCCCAAGCTCTCCATAGGCCTGATTTTGAACGAGGCCCCTCCCGCCCCAGATGCCCTTCCCCCTATAAAAACCCTCCCGGCCTCGGTGGCCCCTGCCCCACCGGCATCCATAGTTCCTCTTCACCAATCCCCCATCCAGGCCTCGGGTAGGTCCGACGTGCCCAGGGAACACAGATCTGAAAGAGAATACTACTCGCAGTACAAAACCTACTTCACCAAAGACTCATACACTCCGTACGGGCGGCCTGGCGCCCCAGTCAATGCAGTGTATGGTCCATGTCAAGAACTCAGTGAGGTGAGACCTCCCATGCCCGTTATGAATGGTATGGTGCCATCTGGGTACGAGCCTCAGACCGTATATGGATACTTCCCTAACCAGGAATCTTGCTACCCCAACAATGTCTACTTCAACTACACCCAACGGCCAGAGTTGGGCATACAGTACGGTCAGAAGAGCAGGCGGTTTCGTCGGAGATACTACCAGATCCACCGCAAGTACAAGTGTTCATATGAAGGATGTACTAAGAGTTACGGATCGCTAAACCATCTCAACACTCACATTGTTACCAAGCAGCATGGACTGCGCAAGTGTAAGTCTGATTTCCGCGCCTCGGAAGAGGAGGCTGAGCGTAATTCCACGGACCAGTCGCTGCCCCGTTCGGAAGATGAAAAAAAGGAGGTGGAAGAAGAAGGTTCTAGTCCCAATGAGTATACAGAGCCGGATCAAGCTTCATCCGCACGCTTCACTGCTCCTTCAGTGAATCAGACTCCTAAACACTACTCGCTTCCACTTCCCCCGCTCTACAAGTCCGACCTGTGCTCCGTTCGGTTGCCTCTGTTGCCGTCCATTATAAGTCAATGTAGTTCTTCGTGAATAAAGGTAGAAAAAAGGAATTAAGGTTGTATCATCGGTACTTTATCATGTAGCATTTGTTTCAGGAAAAGTGGTTCAAGTGTTTACGTAGTTTATTATTAAAAAAAAGCTTCAGGAATGATGTTTCCGTAAGTTTATTATGTGACAGAGTGTCAGGAGAGAGTTTCAGTAGTATATTATGAAACGGTATTTGCCTTAGTAGAAGTGTATGTAACGATATGACGTGAGTAGTATAAAGTTGAGGGCTAGAATTGCTGCGGTTAAGGAAATAGACTTTGAATAAGATTCGTCAAAAGGTGAATTCGGATTCGTGCAGTTCGGGAGTTAAGTAGTGGAGGTATAGGTAGAAATAGGAGTTAGTAGGTCTAGGTAAAGAAAGGAGTCAGACGTAAAGTTTATAAGATGGTTTCTAAGATGGTTTCTAAGATGGTTTATTAAATGGAGTTGAACAGAGAGTAGATTAAGGGAGTCAGGAGTAACCATAGAAGATGTTGAAGACAAGAGTCTGAAGTATTAGTTGGGAAAGTTGTCGAAGTAGGCAAACAAGAGAGAATAAACACCAAGAGTCGTACTAATAGTAGACTCATAGCATTAGTAGAGAAAAAAAAAAGCAGGAGAGTAGACGAAGGTAAAAAAGGTATCTTAACAGAGGACGTAAGAGTGGATGTGAGAAAGTCAAAGAGAGAGAAAAACGGTGGGACATTTAAAGGTGGATGTGAAGAGTGGCAATATTGGGAGGGAGGACAGATTGGGCCGAGTGGGGAGGGGAGGGGTGGAAAAAGTGAGTACGGCACCATATTGTTAGTGCACTACCATGGCAGATTCAACAATGTACATTTATGAAATGAGCAGTAGTTCCATAAGTCATGGTCCATAGTAGGATTTAGTGTTAGTTAGAAGGGAACAGTGAGTACCAGTTAAATAGTATTAGTTATTAGTCAGGGAGATAGAAAAGTGGACTCTGGGAGACAGAAACGTGGACTCTGGGAGACAGGGACTAAGGGAGACAGAGAAGTGGGAGACAGGGAGACAGGGACTCTGGAAAAAGACAAGAAATATGGAATAACATTGGTCTATTGAAAAGGTGGTAAAGTGGTAGTTGGTTACTTTAAAGTGGTCATGACATTCGCTATTCCCTTTCGGTATACAGATCATTAGAATCAAATCAGGCTAAAAATTATTGGCAGACACATGGACTACAAACCTATTAGAATACATATATCATGATAGATTAGTGCAGGGTGGATTAGACAGGCTCATTCAGTTAGGACTCATACTCTGGTATTATTCTGGTCAGTCTATTATAATATGTAGTAGTATTAAGAAGGTAAAAGAACACCCATATCAAATGAAACAAAAGTTTAATAGGTATCTAGAAGAGAGGGAGTGACCTAGACATTTGAATAGTTCACCATTGGTATACCTATAGTCGTCTAAATAAGCTATTGACACAGCCCAAGTAAACCATAAGTCTGATTTTCATAGAGCAGTTGTGTTTTTGGTTTTCAACAGTATAGAATCAGTCCATAGAAGTAGTCTATGGAAGTAGTCTATGGAATCGGTCCATAGTATGATGATCACTCCATAGAATCGGTCCATAGAAGTAGTCCATAGAACCCCTCCATAATATAATGGTCAGTCCATAGTAGAAGTAACCGATATTTATTTTTTGTATGGCCTTTCTAGTACTAAAGACTCCATTAACACTAATGTCAGCAATAAGTACATAGTACTGCAAGAATTGGTGTAAACGAGGAAGGTGATGGAGGACTGGAGTCAAAAAAAAAAATAAAAAAAAAAAGGATAATAATAAAAGCTTACAGTAGAGGTTCAAAGTTTACAGCAGACTTTTTCCCAGTGAGAGTCCAGTAAGTAGACTTTGACTTTGCCAGGTGTGCAGTAGACTTTTGGAACTGTATATTCGCGTGGATTCGTAGCAGTAGTGTTGGTGAGCGCAGGTCCGAACCATCACGTAATTGTCATCGCGCATACATATATATTTATAGAATACACTAGAGTTTTCCCAAGAGTATACCCAACACATAATAGAATAAACAAAGGATTTTAATGGGACATTGTTACTTTTGACAATCGTGGATATAGACTAGGGAGAGTGGTGTATATAGAGTAGACAGAGTGGAGTAGACAGAGTGGAGTGGTGTAGAGTGGAGTGGAGTAGAGTGGAGTGGAGTAGAGTGGAGTGGAGTGGAGAAGTAGAGTAGGCTAAGAAATGAAGTACAGTGAATATAATAGATTTATGATACAGGACATCTATACACTAAGTTCATTGACTCCCAGAGTTACATATTCATGGATGGTTTATTGCGTGATGGAACACTTCCCAATGGCTCATTCACCAATAACACATTATTCAATGGATCATTATTCAATAGATCATTATTCAATGACTGATTCATTGATGATTGATTCAACCAGAAAGTTGACCTCATCAAAGACTGTACGACGACATGCATGCATATAAGCTGATGGTAGCATTGAGGTACGAATGGGGTCCCAAAATCATACGATGATATATCGTTGTTTCTTACAATGGCCATTGTCTGGATCAACCAACATAGCCTAGCCTCTTTTGTGTATGATTATTTTGTGTATGATTATTTTGTGTATGATTATTTTGTGTATGATTATTTTGTAAGAGTATTTTGTAAGAGTACTTTGTAAGAGTATTTTGTAAGAGTATTTTGTAAGAGTATTTTGTAAGAGTATTTTGTAAGAGTATTCGTGGGTCCTTGTAAAAAGTGTCAGAAGTGGGTCTACCA
Source organism: Metschnikowia matae var. maris (assembly GCA_002370695.1). NCBI lineage: Eukaryota > Fungi > Ascomycota > Pichiomycetes > Serinales > Metschnikowiaceae > Metschnikowia > Metschnikowia matae. Next base: position 14,052 of record NKZH01001805.1, on the reverse strand, counting down.
GGGCCTCAGTACATACTACAGAGTAAATAGTGCAGAGTATGTAGTAAAGAGTCCATAATAAAGGTTTAATAGTAGAGAGTAGTTAAGAGTACACTAGTACATTTTACTTTATAGAGTTTATAGAGAGTACTGGAAGATTCTACAGTATGGGAAGATCCAGTCAAGTACTGGGAAGGTAGAATATGAGTCATTGATAGGATACACTAGAGACATGTAATGGAGTATGTAGAGTATAATATAAAGAGTAGAGTATAGAGTGTGTGTGGAGAGTAGAGTATGGAGAGTAGAATGTGGAGAGTACTGGGTATGAATTATGGATAAGAAGGAATACAGAGTACATGGGTACTGGTGTATACTACGTCTGGACTATAGTGTGGGTAAAGTAGTATCTAGGACTTGATGAGTATATAGTGGAGTATATAGTGGAGTATATAGAGTACTTGAGTGTACGAAAAACTAAGACAGGATATAGTACAAGTGAGTGTATATAGACGATTATATAAGTATCCAGTATACAGTGGTATTGATGTAGTATGTAGTATGTATTAGAGAGTATGTAGTTTATAGTATGTAGTGAGTAGTGAGTATATAGTATACAGTAGAAAGGGTATGTGTTTTTGTACTACTGAGTCGATATTCAATAGTGTATGGCTTTTAGGTTATCACGTACACTGTTAGAAGTTTTAGAGTATACAGTATAGTATATAATACTTGAAGTTTGGTACGTGAATTCACATACAACACTAACGTATAATGTAATAGGGTACAGTATGACTTTATCAGTGAGAGTATGACTTCGAGATTACTGAGAGTGTGTAGTATCTCATGTCTATATTTGGTATGGACAGTTAAGACAGTAAAAAAATGGTAGTATGGAGAGTGAAAGTATTAATAGAAAATAGAGGAGTGATAATTGGATGCAGGATTAGGTGAGGTGAGCCCAGAACTATTAAGCATTCATGGATGACAGAAATAAGGTAGGTGAGTGCATGATTTATGGAAATGTACACTATGACTTTAGTGGTGTACGGTAGTAAGGTTACCATAGCCTAAACCACCACCAAGAGTGTATAGGAGTTTATAATAAAGTATAGGAGCCAAAACGAAGGTTCAAATTAGGGTTGAAAGTATTTTTTATTATCGACTGTACAACCAATATATTCTGATAGTCTATATAGAGTCTATATGAAGTGTATGAAGTCTGTATGAAGTTTATGGAGTCTCTTAGTTTATATGGAATAAGAGAATGAGGCAATAAGTCATTATAGAGTCTAGAGTCAGATAAAGAATTCGAATTGTATGTAACGTGGTAAAAATTAAGAGTGTCTATTGTATATTAGTCAATGGATAATAGTGAGATGAGTAGTTGAATCGGGAATAGTACCCTAAACTAAATCAATGTAGAACTATCTAGTTCCGAGAATGCATGTGACTTTGGAATATACTCTCGGAGCTAATGATCGGTACAACACAAATCTATTATTAGAGCTTACACCATGGTACTACTACAATATAGAGTATGACAGGACTGAGCAACTCAGAATAGAATAGTATACTAGAAATTATATAGTCTTGAGTACATAGTATGGTAAGTTCTAGGAGAATTAGAAATCCTATAAGTGACCATGTAAGGTATAATTCAGTGTAGGATCTGTTGAGCATTTTTTATAGTCGTATAGAGTAGAAGTTCAACAGCATATAATATAGTAAACTGAACAGATTAAACATAGAGTAGTGGCAGTGATAGACTGCGCGGAGTATGATAGTTTGCTGAGAGTGATAGATTTAAGACAGGGGCCTAAAAAGAGTAATAGCCTAAAGATGACAGGTTAGACAGTAAGATAGACTCCCAAGAAAAAAACAAAAAAAAAGTCTACAAGAACCAAAATACAGTCTACAAGAACCAAAATACAGTCTCAACAGTAATGAGCAGGAAATAGTACTGTGATTTTTCGTGAGGTCACACTCCTAGGATTTAAGTACATAGGATTTAAGTACCTAGGATTTAAGTATCTAGGATTTAAGTAGTGGAATTGACGGCAGATCAAAGCTTGTTTTAGGCATCGAAAAAGAAAAAAACAAAAAACGAAACAAAATAAAATAAACAACAACTTATACATACAATTGGAACAATATGGTGGTAGTTTAGTTAAAACCTTAAGTTCATGTTATACTCCTGACAATATTGTAGTATTATAGTTTATTTCTCTCCTGATGTTGCTGGCGCATGAGAAGCACTGTCATCTTATCCACTAATTCCTAGTATATATGGTTTTAGTAGGTAGTTGACATTGACATTGATATAGACTTTGATATATACCTAGATTTACCATAGGAATGTGTAGTTGATGGACACAGAGACTGAGGGTTTAGTTACTTCTATAGTATACAGACATATAAATGTAGATATAGACGTAGAGTGTGGATATAGAAGTAGAGTGTGGATATAGACGTAGAGTGTGGATATAGAAGTAGAGTGTAGATTTATAGTGTAGATATGGACGTAGAGTGTAGATAGTATATAGAGTGTAGATAGAAATATAGAGTTGTAGATAGAAATATAGAGTTGTAGATAGAAATATAGAGTTGTAGATGTAGAGACATAGAGACAAAGAGATGGACAGATGGAGAACTTTTTATGGAGAGGTCTGGGTGTGGAGAGCTCATTTTTAGGGGTCAAAGTCAAGCTTGAATTGGAACGGGCACCTGTATGCACCTAGGCTAATTCTAAAGATTGATTAAAAATGGGCCAAGCCACGACCACCGGTTTTATGCTGCACCAAAAGAAGGAAAAAAAAGAAAAAAAGTAAAAAAGCAAAAAAAGTAAAAAAGGTAAAGAGTAAAAAAAAAAACACTCTCTTGCTAGTTTGCTGTACTGCACATAACACAAGGACTACCTTAAGTCTTGGCTTGTTTCACCCAACTCCCCACTCAATTCACCTGCGTTTCCCTCCTCCGAATCTTTCAAACCTTTCGGGCTCGTACCTCTGACTCGTTCACTCAAGCTTATGTTTTTAATGTCGTTTTTTCTAATTTTATTTTTTCTAATTTTATTTTTGCTGGCCTGCAGATGTATTATCGCATGACAAGAACTCATAACAAGAACTCATAACAAGAGGGAGATGCATGAAAACCACCTGCGTAGAGAATGCAAGTGAAACCCAGTCACGGCAAAAATTGGCGTTTTCTCGCTTCCCAAGCTTTTTATGATCTGCCACCTTCCTGTCATGAGATCTTCTTCGATGTGTCTACGTGGGGTCTTGCATACGGCACATTCTTGTGGTGAAACTATCGGCTAAAGAAACTACCAGCTTATGCAACGACCGGCTAATGAAACTACCGGCTTATGCAACGACCGGCTAATGAAACTATCGGCTAATGAAACGACCGGCTAATGAAACGACCGGCTAATGAAACGAGAAACGGCCTACTTACATTCCTAGTCTTGAGATTTCACTGCTTATATCCGGGGAGATTGAAAAAATAAATGCTTTGGTAAATCATGTGAAAAGGATTATGTGGAAAGAAAAAAACAACTGTTGAGCCGAATCTAGACTAGGGTCGTATTTTTTTTGTGTGTGTCTTTTGGGCTTTTTGGACTTTTTGGATTTGTTTATCACCGATGCTTTTATGACGTATACTTGAATGAGGAAAGGTGACATTTTGGGCCAATCATTTTTTTGGAAAATTTTTTTTTTTTGTTATTCTTTTATTTTTTTTTTGGGGGGGGGAGAGAGAGAGAGAGAGGATGCTTGTGTGCAGTACCCACACTTCTTTACCTTCACCCACCCCCACCCCTCCAGCCCCCTAAACGGAACGGAACCAATGGCCCGGAATTCCCTGTCAAATGACTTTGCTCTGGAGGGGGGGCTGAGGCCCGCTCATAACCCATCAGGGTCAGTGGGTCCAGTCACTTACGCTGCAAGCTACGTGCTGTCATGCATGATATACGCATAGTTCAAGTCGAACTTCCCCATTAGAAAAAAATGCAACGTTGCCGATACATGGCACCATTTAGCTGCAACTAGACTGCCACGTTTTTTATTTTTTTCAGTTTTTTTTATTTTTTATTTTGTGTATTTTTTATCATCTTCATTTTTATTATTATTATTATTATTATTATTATTTTTTTTATTTTTTATTTTTGTTTTTGTTTTTTTTTAACCTATTTTTTTGTTATATTTATTTTTAATTCTTTGTATCATATCATATTTTATTTTATTTTTTTGACAGCAGAGCAAGACAAGGCAAATTCTCTAGTGCGAAAATATTAGTGTCGACCGGGCTCTTAACCAGCGCATTGTTCGTTTGGAATTTGCGCGTGCACATAAAATAGCGCTCTTTGTCTGCTGCGGTCTGCAAGTAGATTTTAATCGTTTACGCGACATGCATGGCCTTGACCGTTTTTTTTTTTTTTTGGCGCCCTATACAGTCTACATTCCTCCTCGCGCTTTTAAGCTTTTAAGCAGGGTCTTAAAGCCGACTTGGAACTGCAGTAAGAGGGGTTGCAGATTTTAAAAATGCTCGCATTTTCCAAACAAGTGGTGGTGCGGAGTCTTTGTTTTCTGCACCTAGTTCTCTTTTATTTTTTTTCTGACTGCGGCAAGTGTACTGGTGTACGGGTGTACGGGTATACCAATGCTCCTTAAGATTTTCGCCTCAACAATACTAGGAGAATACTTCTGGTGTACGAATGTTTATGGGTGTACGGGTGTACGGGTGTACAGGTGTAAAAGGACCCTTTATAAAATTTTGCCTCTACAATACTTTGAAAATGAGAGTGGTTCTGATGTACGAGTATGTTTAAATAAAAAAAGAAAGTGGTGTTTTTTTTTGTGTGTGTTTTTTGAGATGTACGGGTGTTTTATCGGGGAACCAGATTTTGTATGTTTTTTTATTCTTTGGTGCATCACGTGATGAATTTGGGTGGGATTTTTTTTTTTGGGTAAAAAGTGTTTGGACTGTATACAGTAGATTGCCCATGGTAATGGTAAGTGACTAAAACCCGTCACGTGACCGAGCGCGCATGATTTCGCACACTCTAACAAGACACCAGGTCGTTCTAATAGATTATCACCATAGAATTATTAAAGCATCGAAATGGTAATTGAGGAGCATGAGGTCTCTGTACAGGATCCTAATGATTCTGTGCAGGTGGATACGACGCAACCTCCGTACCTCCCCCGCGACGAGTCTTCTCGTCCATTTACCCCAACTGCACCGGCCACATCGGCTATAGATCAAGAACCAAACACTCAAGAATTAGAACAAGACAAAATTAACGAAGAAGAAAAGGAGAGAGAAGCTGAAAAGGCGGTACATGCAGGAAACACAGAAATACCCGAAAATCCCGAAAACCTTCCTGTGCAACCTACTCAAACTGATAATGCAGGGGTAATAGAAAGTGAGCCCGGCCTGCATAAAGATCAGGCGGCTGAATCACTTCCAAAACAAACCCCAGACATTTCGGAAGTTTCAGAACCTCCTAGTACTACTGTCTCCCAGAGTGTAACTCCAGAGCCCGAAGATGTACCGAAGAAAGCTAAGAGATTGACTTTACAGGAGAGATTGGCACTAGCCGCTAAGAAAAAGAAGGCCCAGAAAGAAGGCATCAAGAATTCGGGTATTTCCGACACCAATGATGCATCAGAAAATGGTGAAAAAGCTGAAAACGCCGGAAAAACCGACTCAAAAGTGGTAATTGGGTCTGAAATTGGGTCTGAAACCAAGCCTGAGAGTGAGCCCGAAAGCAGGGCTGAAAATACCCAAAATTCGAGTCCAGAAACTCAAGATTTAGAACGTCAGATTAAAGAGCTTCGACAGAAACTTCAGGATGCCGAAAAGGAGGTCGCTAGGAGTGTTAAGGCCGAAAGAGACGCAGCCCGAAGTGCTAAAACCGAGCCGGAATCTAAAAAAACCGAAGAACTCGAGAAAAAGGTCGCCGATAAAGACCAGGTGATCCTGCAGTTGATGCAGGAAGGACAAGAACTTTCTAAGAAGGAATTGAAACTCAATGAGAAAATCAAAAGCCTTGTGGCCAGCAATACCAAGCTTGAAGCATCTCTACGAACATATGCAGAGAAGAACCAGGAAGCACTTTTGAAATTGGGCGAGGTGGAAGATTACTTGCAGAAACACAAGTTTAAAAGCATCGAGCAATTCATGGGTCACGTGACCGACCTAAAAGAAAAAGTATCGGTGCTTGAAACCAGCTTAGCCAAAGAGCAGAAAGATGACTGGCAGGCCAAGTACAAGGCGCAGGAGAAGCTCTACACACAGGAAGTCGAACTAAGAAAAGCCTCAGAGAACAAGTTAAATGAAGCATTGCTCCAGATAGACTTGGCTCGTAACCAACATAAGTTGGAGATCCAGTCTAAAGACGATATCATTGCCTCGTTGAACAGAGACATTTCTCAGGTCAAAGGTGAAAACGCACTGGAACTTTCCAGGCTTGAAACCAAAATTGAACTTTTGCGGTCAGAAAACGAAAATTTCCTCAAGTTCTCTCTGGGTCCCAAGTCTGACCCTGAAATCTCCAAAGAAGACTCTTCTAACGATGCTGATTACATCAAATTAAGCGAAAATCACCTGAATTTACAGGCACAGTATCTCTCGTCACAGGAGAACTGGAAAACCATTGAGATGAATCTTTTGAGCAAAATCGAGCTGCTTCAGGAGTCTGTGCAAAGTTACCAGGCCGCTAAACAGAAAACATCGGCAGAATTAAAGCGAATCCATGGCAAAATAAATGCGCAGGACGACCAGTTGGTGAAATTGGCCAACGAAAATGCCAAGCTCCTGGAGTCTTTAAAAGAAGCAGAGTTCGAGCTTAAATTGCGCGTCAACGAGCTACTGGACCTTGAGGCCAAGTACGAAGAAGTCACCACCATCTTTAACTCTGACCGGTTGAACTACGATATGAAAATCGACACTTTGGGCCAAGAAATCAAGGCTCTTATGGCGCAAATTGAGGCTGCGGATACCAATAACGGGGCCTTTGGCTTATCTAACACCAGAAAGTTCAAAGAAGGTGGACTTTTCATTGATATGAAGCCTCCTCCTCGGGGAAACCAGTCCAACTTTGCATCAACACCTAATATGAGTTCAGGGAACATCGCAGCCCAGCAACTCACTTGGGATGACCCTTACCAATCCAGGAACAATCTGATTTTCGAAAGAAACGATAGAAATTACGACAGGAGTTACGAGAGAAACCTGATTTACGAGAAAAACCTGGTGTATGAGGATCGTAACGTTTCCAGTCCATCATTTGAGATTTACCCCTCTGAAGCTCCCGATGCTTCCAATTCCGTCATCAACAGTGGCATTCCGCTGAGTGCAGGAGCCACCAAGAATATCCAGATAATCAGCAAAATGAGCTCTACAGTCAGAAGGCTCGAGACCGAGATCATGACTCTTAAGGAGGAAAACGAGCAGTTGGTGGCCCAGAAAGATGCAGCACAAAGGGAGATTCTCGACAGATCTGATTTGGTTCAGAAAATCAGTGACCTCGAAACAGAAGTTACCTCATTAAAGGCTTCTTTGGCTGAAAAGGAAAAGAATGAAGAGACACTCTTGGAGGTGATTGGCGAAAAATCCGAACGCGTGGAGGAATTAAAGGCTGATGTGGATGATCTCAAGGACCTCATGCGCCAGCAAGTGCAACAAATGATCGAGATGCAGGGGAACTGATGAGCTTAATGCCGAGACTCCGAAAATTTCCATCCAAAATTCCATCCCAAAGTCCCTTTCAAAAGTCTCTTTCAAAAGTCTGAGACTATTTGCTATTGATCATTGAAGTTGGGAACGCTATTGAGTCTTATGATCAATTCGGAAGTTCGGGAGTTTAATGTGAAACTGTTGAGAGTGGGAATTTCGAAAATGTGAGAAATTGAGAAGTCTATTGAGATAGAAATATTTGAGGCTTATTGCGGAATCTCATTACCGGAACTTTACTTTACAGACATGCCCATTTCTTGACTGGAAAGTCTATCATCAGTTCATGACCAAGTGTCAATTCCCAAATACTTCAATGACCAGAAGGCAACTACAGGAGGAGTCAACTACAAGAGAAGGCAACTACAGGAGAAGACAAATGCCAAGGAGCTCAATTACATGCTACGGTCACTAAAAACCCATTGAGAAGTTCATGAAAACTTAATTAAGTTCATTAGAGTGAAACCGAGTTAATTGGAGTGAATTGAAGGTTAGCTGGAACTCAATTACCAAGGCGTGCTTCCTTTTTTCCAGCTTTTAAAGTGAAGGTATACTTTCTTGAGGGAGCGCAATTTCCATACTTCTTATGCTTGTTGCTTGTGCCTCTGGTGATTCCACTGGTGCATGTTATGATTGGCTGACGGCTTCTCTTCCCATTTCGAGTTGATTGGTCTGGGTACTTGCCTTGGTCTATCTGTTCAATTCTCTGAGAAGTCTATTATTTGAGATTCACGTTCTGCGAGGCCAGAATATCACTGGAGGGTCACTCAAATGTCACTGGAGAGTCACTCAAACGTCACAGAGAGTCACTCAAACGTCACAGAGGGTCACTGGAAGGGAAGGTCATAGATACTAGAGACATGACCATGGAATCTAGAACTGAATTTCAGTACTTGAAGTGACATTGGGAGTTAGGAGTTTTTTGACCAGTACGAGTCCCCTTTGGTCACTAACTCTATTGATAGACCACGAGGGAAAGGTATATTCATACAGAAACGGAACAACTCGGTCACGAATGGAAGTTTATAACTGGATGGCATTGAAAGGTTTTTAACTGGAGATCATTGAAAAGAATTGGATGCTATTGAGAAGTCATTACTCGAGAAGTTAAAGGATTTCATGAAGTCTATTACCGAAGAGTTCAGCAAGAAGTTTGGTAAAGACTTCCAACGCGAAAGTCAATTTCGAGGGACGCGAGGGATTAATATCCTGAGAAGTTAAAATCAAAAAGATAATTCCGAGAATTCAGTCTGAAGTGTCAACGTGAAGAAGTTTATTCCGTGCATCTAATTCCTCGAAGGTTACTCCCAAAGCTTAACGAGAAGTCACCTGCTAAGTCCATGATGACCTAAGGTTCCACGAATATGTGCAGGAGATGTACATTATGTTCAGGAAGAGACCATTGCTTAACCTATGAGAAGCTTTGGGAAACTTCAGAAAAGTATTAAGCAACTTGAAAAGCGTTGGAATTAGTATTGGGATAACTGGTTTTGGAAGTACTGGTTTTGAAAGTACTATTTTTGGAACTACTATTTTTGGAAGTAGTGGTTTTAGGATATGCAAATCGGAAGCTTATTTTGGATCCTCGTCACTGGGAAGTTTATTCCGAAGCTTATTGAGCGCTCTGAGGAACTCCACCTGTTGTGCTCAGCTGGTGGTCGTGCATATGCAAGTCATGAGTTTAAGTGAAAATTCAGCCAAGTTTCAGCTATGTTTGAGCCAAGATTCACTTCAACATTTCAGTTAAATTCCTACAGTTACTTTTTTTCCAAGTGATATTTCCGTCATATATTTCCAAGAATTATTACTAAGGAGATATATGGGTGTGATGAAGTGGACTGGTCATGGTTTGAAGTCAGCTGGTGCAATTTTGCTCAAGTATCTAGTGACATCTCCGGCAAAAATCTGTCATCAGTCTGTCATCAATCTGTCAATTTGTTGAAGGGTTCTCCCTATCATCAGGTTCCAACTCGGGCTCCAACCTCAGAGTTGAACTTCAGGACCAACTCAAAGTCACTGCAACGTTCCAAGGGCCACTGAAAGTTCCTAGGGGTCACTACAAATGCCCAAGGGTCACCAAAGCTACCATTGAGATTTTTAAGAACATAGTTCCATGGGTATCTTAGGTGTATGGGACCATGTTAAGACCTAACCTCAGATCTTTTGGCCTGGAGTGAATACTGAGTCAAGAAAAAGCCATTTGATTTTGCTCACCTCCTCTAATTCACACACTTCCTCCAATTCACACACTTCCTCCAATTCTTCACCAAGTTCATTCACTCGTTGGCTCATTCACTCATTGACTTTATTACTTCATCTATACATTTACAAAGATCTACTGATCTAATACTCAAGTGGATTCATTCACATCACATCCAATTAGTTTATGTGGCCTGTGGTAGTCCACAAGATAAATTGGAGTACAGTAGAGCCATCCCCCATGGAACATTTAGTACCTTTTACTCTGGAGTCTATATTCTTTGTGCCACCCAATTTTAAACCATTACTCTAGTAGAAGCATCAACATCTACCTAACCAATTAGATAATCCAATTCCAATGATATTCTACTCGCGTCTGGTTGCTGAAGTCTAGCAAGTTGTAGTACGTAATCAGTGTATATGGCTATATGACCAAGTATAATACTGTTTTCTTGGATTCTTCCACTATTGATATCCAGACTTCCACCAAGGACCATGATTTCGTGAAAAAAAAGAAATCCCCCAACTTCGTTTTCATAGATACTTGATCGACGTAAGGTGATGACTCTAAGATAATGTTTCCTCTATGATTTAGCTCTACTGTCTAGTCTAACGGACAACGTACACGAAGTACTGCACATGTAACGAGTTGTCGTCGCTACGGCAAAATCCTCCCCGGCCAAGAAGGCTCTCCTTTTGAACCCACTTGGACTTGTCCTCGGCAGTGTCGTCCAATTGGAATCTGGGGTTGTTGTGGATTTAGACCAGAATTTAGACCAGAATTCTATACAGTCATGGTGAAGGAATTCACAAAATCTTTCGCTAATACCAGTGAACCCATCATTTACTCCAATTTGTACCGGACCTACCTTCAGACAAGCATCAAACAGGTAATAACGCAATATGAAGTGGGTCAAAAGTACTTCAGATATATGAGAATGTAATCCACAAGAGGATGCAAGTATTATGGAGGTATAATAACAGATCAGAGGTAATACATAAGACATGTAATGAGTAATACGTCAGAGGTGGTACTTCAGAGGCAATAGGCTACAGGTAATACATCAGAGTTAGTATATCATAGGTTACAAATATCGGTAGAGTTGAGAGTGCACTAAAAGTGGCTGGTCTTGCAAAGTGGCTGGTCTTGAGGAGTGGCCGGTGCCAGAAAAGGGACCTTATAAATTATGCTTTCCAGGGAATCTCAAGAAAGATATATTTCCTTGTTTGACCAAATTGTTGAACTTCATGGGTAAAAATATATTTTCCCCTGTGGCCCCAAAAACAGGTCTGGTCTTGCTGCCAAGCTCGCTAACAACTACCTTTTGGCGGTGACGACCAACTTGGTTGTGGGCCGACTCGTTCCAATTGGCCAATCCATTCAACTAACCAGATGAAGATGCAGTGTTCTAGGACCTTACCTCATTGTGAAAAGTGCTTGAAGCGTCAAGTTCTGTGTGATTACGGAAGTCTGCGAGATGCCATCGAAAAGAATACTAACGAGAAGAGGCAAAAGAGTGCAGAAAGTGAAAAGAGTGAAAAAACAATTTCTGCTACCGGCAATAGTCATCGAATATCTATTGAGATCCCGGTGTTTAGAGCTAAGGGTGGAACCCACCATTCCAGCTGCTCTACCTATTGTGGATCTAACATGGTAAATAATGGTATAAATATCGGTAAAATATTGGTATAAGTATGGTATAAATAATGGCCTAGAAAGCAATTTAAGAAATGGGTCGCAATGGTGAGTAGCGGTAGTAAGTAGTAAGTAGTAAGTAGTAAGTAGTAAGTAGTAAGTAGTAAGTAGTAAGTAGTAAGTAGTAAGTAGTAAGTAGTAAGTAGTAACTAGTAACTAGTAAGTAGTAGTACTAATCTTAATGCAGCATTTTCGAAACTATTCAAACCACACTAACAAATTGAACAAACCAAGAATTCAAAATAGTTTAAAAGACAATGCTCCAGATGTAAGAACTTACCATATTGAATTCTACTGAAAATATCGGTGAAATATAACTCCCATTTGTTCTCATTCCAGAGAAGTGGTAATGAATCATATGTAGTGTTATGTTCTTTTAATACATTTGTGCCTAACTTCTTATATTCGTTGATGGTTCTTCAAGAGAGGAATTGGAGTGGCTTATATACCTTTGAGAGAAACGTGTTACCAAAAAACTCTCCACCAGAACAATGGGAAGCATTATTCCGGAATGTTCGAAAAGGAACCATCTATGCACGAAGTGCTCTGATGGTCAAAAACGCCGTATCACCATTGTAACCATATTCGGACTGACAGGCTTCATAATACCTTCATAGGCAGGGCCCTGCCTATTGTGGATCTAACAAGTAATATACTAAAGGTAAAGTGGATTATAAATAATCAGGCAAATTACATATTTATAAACTCACCTCTTAAAATATATACCTTTAACAATAACAAGAATAGCCTTCAAAAATTAAATACAAATGATATATGATATATACAATTCCATATTCACCATGCATTTTTTATTTGGGGGACCTGTTTAGATTTTTAAGTGTTCCTCTTATTTTAGGGTTTAGGTTATGGTGTACCATAATAGTATATACTAAATTCTGGTCTCTTTCGTAAACAAAAGTGTACACAGTAGTATAATACAATATGGTACATTCGTCTAGCATGCTACAACAAACTTAGTGGTATAGTGTGGGTAGTATAGTCTATTAGTGTAGTACAATAGTAAAGTACAGTAGTAAAGTACAGTAGTAAAGTACAGTAGTAAAGTACAGTAGTAAAGTACAGTAGTAAAGTACAGTAGTAAAGTACAGTATGTGATAGTAAATTATGGTAATAGAGTATGGTACAGTGTGTTCCAAAATCATTCAAACCACACTAGCAAAATTAAACAAGCCAATACACATAACCCCCAAGAATAAAAAAGGAGACCAGTTCATCTTCCGTCCCGGCCGTCCTGGTTTGACCATTGATTGGTACTGCAAGACTCCTAAATGTTGGTGTACATAACAGGCAATTCTGAAGATTTAATATTATCAAAATATTGAATTCTTCAATGTATGAGACGTTGGAGTGAACCATTATGCCATTTGATTTGAAAGTCTGTGCGAATAGGTACGAACCATATTGAATTCTTGGTTTGAATAGTATTGAATAACACTGTACAGCGTAGTATAGTCTATTAGTACTGTATAGTACAATTTCTCGTGGTAGTAGGCTTAAAGTGTGGTAGAGTAGTACACAGTAGCACAGTAGTATAGTGTAGTACAGTGTAGTGTAGTGTAGTATAGTGTAGTATAGTGTAGTATAGTGTAGTATAGTGTAGTATAGTGTAGTATAGTGTAGTATAGTGTAGTATAGTGTAGTATAGTGTAGTATAGTGTAGTATAGTGTAGTATAGTGTAGTATAGTGTAGTATAGTGTAGTATAGTGTAGTATAGTGTAGTATAGTGTAGTATAGTGTAGTATAGTGTAGTATAGTGTAGTATAGTGTAGTATAGTGTAGTATAGTGTAGTATAGTGTAGTATAGTGTAGTATAGTGTAGTATAGTGTAGTATAGTGTAGTATAGTGTAGTATAGTGTAGTATAGTGTAGTATAGTGTAGTATAGTGTAGTATAGTGTAGTATAGTGTAGTATAGTGTAGTATAGTGTAGTATAGTGTAGTATAGTGTAGTATAGTGTAGTATAGTGTAGTATAGTGTAGTATAGTGTAGTATAGTGTAGTATAGTGTAGTATAGTGTAGTATAGTGTAGTATAGTGTAGTATAGTGTAGTATAGTGTAGTACAATGTAGTACAATGTAGTATAGTACAGTGTTATTCGAAACGATTCAGACCAGCGTGAGAAAACGATTCAGACCTACACGACAAAACGATTCAAACCTACGCGATAGAATGTTTCGGACCATACTAGCAAAATTAAATAAACCAATAATTCACTAATTACATAGCCCCTTCCAAGTTGTTGTATATAGGATAAGAATAAAACCAGTTCAGTTTCCGTACTGCAAGACTCCCAAATGCAATACATATATTAGGCGCAATCCTCCAGATTTAAGATTTCAGAATACAGTGTTTTTCAAAATTATTCAAACCAGCCTCCATATTTAAGAATTCATGATATTGAATTCTAGTGAAAATTGGT